>WNWK01000319.1:267500-365000 GCA_009830355.1 Cherax destructor
TTTACGTATTCGGCACGATTTTATATATATATATATATATATATATATATATATATATATATATATATATATATATATATATATATATATATATATTATATATATATCAGGACTATGTGACTGTGAGAGGCATGAGAGCAAGTGTACCATGAAAGGTTCTGGAACTGTGGTACCAGACAGTAGAATTTCCTTGGTGGGACCCACACAACCATGTCAAATTTGTACTGTTTGTAAAATCAGTTGGGTCTGCTACGTGAGAGGACCCCAGTTCGAAACCTCCGTCACGTTACTCTTGATCAGTGTTGTCATGTTACTGTGAACACCAGTGTTGTCATTCCCGTGTTACTCTTGTGAACACCAGTGTTGTCATGTTACTTTCTGTTATGTATTGAACACCAGTGTTGTCATGTTACCTTGTGAACACCAGTGTTGTCATGTTACTTGTGAACACCAGTGTTGTCATGTTATCCTTTCCTGAACACCAGTGTTGTCATGTTACTCTTTGAACACCAGTGTCTGTCAATGTTACTCTTGTGAACACCAGTGTTGTCATGTTACTTTGAACACCAGTGTTGTCATGATACTCTGAACACCAGTGTTTTCATGTTACTCTGTGAACACCCAGTGTTGTCATGTTCCTGTGAACACCAGTGTTGTCATGTTACTCCTGTGAACTCCAGTGTTATCTGTTACCTGAACACCAGTGTTGTCATGTTGCTCCTGTAACACAGTGTCAGTTACCGGAACACCAGTGTTGTCATGTTACTCCTGTGAACACCAGTGTTGTCATGTTTCTCTTGTGAACACCAGTGTCGTCATGTTACTCCTGTGAACACCAGTGTTGTCATGTTACTCCTGTGAACACCAGTGTTGTCATGTTACTCTTGTGAACACCAGTGTCGTCAAGTTACTCTTGTGAACACCAGTGTCGTCATGTTACTCCTGTGAACACCAGTGTTGTCATGTTACTCTTGTGAACACCAGTGTTGTCATGTTACTCTTGTGAACACCAGTGTTGTCATATTACTCTTGTGAACACCAGTGTTGTCATGTTACTCTTGTGAACACCAGTGTTGTCATATTACTTTGTGAACACCAGTGTTGTCATATCACTCTTGTGAACACCAGTGTTGTCATGTTACTCTTGTGAACACCAGTGTTGTCATGTTACTCATGTGAACACCAGTGTTGTCATATTACTCTTGTGAACACCAGTGTTGTCATGTTACTCTTGTGAACACCAGTGTTGTCATATTACTCTCGTGAACACCAGTGTTCACAAGAGTGATAAAATATTACATTCTTCACTGTCTGGCCAGCATGCAATAAAACATTTTAAATATTGAGAGGTTTTTATAGAACTTAGAGAGAGAAAGAGAGAGCGAGAGAGTGAGAGAAAGAGAGAGAGAATGAGAGAGAGAGAGAGAGAAAAAGAGATGCCTCATAATATATAGTTGGGAAATTCTGTATAGCAGACGTGGTCAAGGCCACAGGTTCAGCGCTGCTCGTTTGCTCATTTCCTCTGGTTCTGTTCATTTCCTCTGGTTATGTTCATTTCCATCGGTTCTGTTTGCCCATTTCCTCTGGTTCTGTTCATTTCCTCTGGTTCTGTTCATTTCCTCTGATTCTGTTAATTTCCTCTGGTTCTGTTCATTTCCTCTGATTCTGTTCATTTCCTCTGGTTCTGTTATTTCCTCTGGTTCTGTCATTTCCTCTGGTTCTAGAGACTATCTCCAGGTTTACTTCCTGCTCTGGCTCTTGCTTCAGTGAGCCTCACTGAAGCAGCAAATGAACCCTGGATTAGCCACACTTAGACAAGTCCCTAACCTCCACATTACCATAACAACTTACTGGACCGAGAGATACCATGATAACTTACTGGAGTGAGAGATACCATAACAGCTTACTGGAGTGAGAGACATGAGAAAAAGTGTGAACCAACGCAGCGGAAAGCATTGGCGACGTAGACACAATTATCTCAACATTAAAGACTCACAAGTCTTCAGCAGAGAAGATATACACTAAGAGGTGCATTGCTCGCAATGTATACACGCTGGGACTCTAATCCCTGTTTTAGGCATTAAAGTATCCTTGTCCCATCCCTGTCTGCTGGCCTATATATACTCCCTCCTTCACTCTTTTTTGTCAGTGTGACTTTGTAAATGGTCCAAGTCGGACCGAAACGTCGTCGTAAGCTCGGGTTATTTGGGTATTATTAAAGTATCCTTGTCTGGTGGTGAGAAAGGTTACGTGCAGTGTTAATGACCCTGGTGTAGTCGATTGGCTTCACCGACTCTCAATCAACAAGCCAAATCTTCAACCTGCTGACAGCGGATGTAAGACATATCGGAGGTACTAAGAGCAGCATCAGCCAGGTTGTGAGAGTAGTACTGCTTCCCGCTGGCAGAAGGAAGTCTGCCCTCAGGACGGTCTACTATTGGAGCGACTCTGGAAAGTGGTCACGGGTAGGTTGCACTTGCAGAAGATTTCATGGTACAATTTAATCCTGTGTGAACAATTATGGGATATGAGACTAGTATGTAGACTACTGGTAATGAATAGTCTCGAGTCGTCTAGCTGCGTTTTGTCTAGCATAGTGTGCTCTAGCATTGGGTAGTCTAGCTTTCTAGCTTTGCGTGCTCTAGGTTCGTATGGTCTTGTGTCATGTGGTCTAGCTTCGTGTGGTCTAGCTTCCAGATGAACGTAGCGAGGTTCAGACGCAGCTAGCCAGTCTGGCCTCGTGCTTTCACGAGACCCTAGACATGCATTCCTTAGTCTCATCAACTAGGTCACACAGTGTTTATATTCTCCTTTCCTTTATTCTCCCTTTCTGTCTCCCACTACCCTTTCTCTGCCTCCCTCTTTACCCTCCTTCCCCTCAACTCTTAATTTTTTTTTTTACCCTTCTCTTTCTCTACTCTTTGCCACTCCCTTCCATTACTTTCCTCTGTATCCCGTACCACCCCTCTCTTCTCGGATGCGTGAACACACAGACACACACAAAACACACACACACACACACACACACACACACACACACACACACATATACATACATTAAGCGTCACACTGGATCTACGTGGATGTCAGCCCATCACCTGCCGTAATGTGAGTCATTATCTTGATGAGAGGTTTGATGGTTTCCCCAGGGCCGTACCGAAGTTCTTGTTTGTTGTTTTTATCCAAGGAGAGCCTCCGCTGATGCCTCACCTTTCAGTGTCTCATCAGTAGGCCAGAGGCCAGTAGGCCAGAGGAAGACCTCGGTCAGACGATCAAAAGCGGACAGTCTCTGGACGGACCGAGTCTCATTACGAAGTACCACGTCAGTGAAAATTGCTTTTCATTTCTCCTGACAAAGAAAATAAAACCAGCACCACGCCCAGGGGTATTTGTCCCAGGAAAACCCTCGCCCGCATCCCTGTCTAATACCAATGATGTAATTTCTAATTTGGAACGTCCCTTCTGATGCTAGCTTGATCTTTCTAATCCCAGGATGGTCTCCGACTCGACCCGCGTCACTGATGGCTGTCGTCGTTACATTGTTGCTCTGTGTGTGTGTGTGTGTGTGTGTGTGTGTGTGTGTGTGTGTGTGTGTGTGTGTGTGTGTGTGTGTGTCTGTCTGTCTGTCTGTCTGTCTGTAAGCGGGAATCTGTAATGTATATTTAATTTAGCTTGACTGATTACTAAATTCTTGAGTCGTAATTGTGTTGAGATACAAAATGTGTCACTGAGTCAGGCTGACATGATGAGACTGGAACAGACATGACCGAGCCAGCCAGACATGATGAGACGAAGAGACATGACCGAGCCAGCCTGACATATGATGAGACTGGAACAGACATGACCGAGCCAGCCTGACATATGATGAAACTGGAACAGACATGACCGAGCCAGCCAGACATGATGAGACGAAGAGACATGACCGAGCCAGCCTGACATATGATGAGACTGGAACAGACATGACCGAGCCAGCCAGACATGATGAGACGAAGAGACATGACAGAGCCAGCCAGACATGATGAGACGAAGAGACATGACCGAGGCAGCCTGACATATGATGAGACTGGGACAGACATGACCGAGCCAGCCAGACATGATGAGACGAAGAGACATGACCGAGCCAGCCTGACATTTGATGAGACTGGGACAGACATGACCGAGCCAGCCTGACATGATGAGACTGGAACAGACTTGACCGAGTCAGCCAGACATATGATGAAACTGGAACAGACATGACCGAGCCAGCCAGACATGATGAGACGAAGAGACATGACCGAGCCAGCCTGACATTTGATGAGAATGGGACAGACATGACCGAGCCAGCCTGACATATGATGAAACTGGAACAGACATGACCGAGCCAGCCAGACATATGATGAAACTGGAACAGACATGACCGAGCCAGCCAGACATGATGAGACGAAGAGACATGACCGAGCCAGCCTGACATATGATGAGACTGGAACAGACATGACCGAGCCAGCCTGACATATGATGAGACTGGGACAGACATGACCGAGCCAGCCTGACATGATGAAACTGGAACAGACATGACCGAGCCAGCCTGACATGATGATGAGACTGGAACAGACATGACCGAGCCAGCCTGACATGATGATGAGACTGGAACAGACATGGCCGAGCCAGCCTGACATGATGAGACTGGAACAGACATGACCGAGCCAGCCTGACATATGATGAGACTGGGACAGACATGACCGAGCCAGCCTGACATGATGATGAGACTGGGACAGACATGACCGAGCCAGCCTGACATGATGAGACTGGAACAGACATGACCCAGCCAGCCTGACATATGATGAGACTGGAACAGACATGACCGAGCCAGCCTGACATGATGAGACTGGAACAGACATGACCGAGCCAGCCTGACATGATGAGACTGGAACAGACATGACCGAGCCAGCCTGACTATGATGTGACTGGAACAGACATGACCGAGCCAGCCTGACATGATGAGACTGGAACAGACATGACCGAGCCAGCCTGACATGATGAGACTGGAACAGACATGACGAGCCAACCTGACATATGATGAGACTGGAACAGACATGACCGAGCCAGCCTGACATGATGAGACTGGAACAGACATGACCGAGCCAGCCTGACATGATGAGACTGGAACAGACATGACCGAGCCAGCCTGACATGATGAGACTGGAACAGACATGACCGAGCCAGCCTGACATATGATGAGACTGGAACAGACATGACCGAGCCAGCCTGACATGATGAGACTGGAACAGACATGACCGAGCCAGCCTGACATGATGAGACTGGAACAGACATGACCGAGCCAGCCTGACATATGATGAGACTGGAACAGACATGACCGAGCCAGCCTGACATGATGAGACTGGAACAGACATGACCTGAGCCAGCCTGACATTGATGAGACTGGAACAGACATGACCGAGCAGCCTGACATGATGAGACTGGAACAGACATGACCGAGAAAGCCTGACATGATGAGACTGGAACAGACATGACCGAGAAAGCCTGACATGATGAGACTGGAACAGACATGACCGAGAAAGCCTTACATGATGAGACTGGAACAGACATGACCGAGCAAGCCTGACATGATGAGACTAGAACAGACATGACCGATCCAGCCTGACATGATGAGACTGGAACAGACATGACCGAGCCAGCCTGACATGATGAGACTGGAACAGACATGACCGAGCCAGCCTGACATGATGAGACTGGAACAGACATGACCGAGCCATCCTGACATGATGAGACTGGAACAGACATGACCGAGCCAGCCTGACAGACTTGCAGCTCAAGGCTCAATTCCGGCGAATAAAAGGCTTTGCATCACATTCCTTTGAGAAAATAAGTGGCGAAACCTTTTATCTTAATAGAGAAACGTAGTTTATGCGTTTTTCCTTCGAGATAAACATTAGCCTCGTTTCGCCAGCTGTGTGCGCGCTCGGCTCTACTTACAGAAAGGATTGAGCCGCAGCTCCTGGTCCCGAAGGCACTGTTGTGCCTAATATCCTGGGGAAAAAATGAATTTTGAGACCCTTGTACTGGAAAAGACAGTAACAGTGACAATAGCAGTGACAGTAGCAGTGACAGCAGCCGTAACAGTAGTATTGACAGTAGCAGTGACAGCAGCAGTGACAGTAGCAGTAACAGTAGCAGTAACAGCAGCAGTGACAGCAGCAGTGACAGTAGCAGTGACAGCAGCCGTGACAGTAGATGACAGTAGCATGAGCAGCAGTGACAGTAGCAGTAACAGAGCAGTACAGAGCAGTGACGCAGCAGTGACAGTAAGTGACAGCAGCAGTGACAGTAGCAGTAACGCACATGACGGCAGCACTGACGAGTAGCAGTGACAATAGCAGTGACAGTAGCAGTGATAGTAGCAGTAGCAGCAGCAGTGGCAGCAGCAGTGACACTAGCAGTGACAGCAGCAATGACAGTAGCAGTGACAGTAGCAGTGACAGTAGCAGTAACAGCAGCAGTGACAGTATCATTAACAGCAGCAGTAACAGCAGCAGTGACAGTAGCAGTGACAGTAGCAGTACAGCAGCAGTGACAGTAGCAGTGACAGTAGCAGTAACAGCAGCAGTGACAGTAGCAGTAACAGCAGCAGTAACAGCAGCAGTGACAGTAGCAGTGACAGTAGCAGTAACAGCAGCAGTAACAGCAGCAGTGACAGTAGCAGTGACAGTAGCAGTAACAGCAGCAGTGACAGTAGCAGTAACAGCAGCAGTACAGCAGCAGTGACAGTAGCAGTAACAGCAGCAGTAGCAGCAGCAGTGACAGTAGCAGTGACTAGCAGTAACAGCAGCAGTAACAGCACAGTGACAGTAGCAGTGACAGTAGCAGTAACAGCAGCAGTAACAGCAGCAGTGAAAGTAGCAGTGACAGTAGCAGTAACAGTAGCAGTGACAGTAGCAGTAACAGCAGTAACAGAGCAGTGACAGAGCATTACAAGCAGTAAGAGCAGTAACAGCAGCAGTGAATAGCAGTGACAGTAGCAGTACAGCAGCAAACAGTAGCAGTGACAGTAGCAGTAACAGCAGCAGTGACAGTAGCAGTAACAGCATCAGTGACAGGAATTCAAAACAGTGAAATTTTGCCACATGAAACAGGACACTAGGATCAAAGCTGTGCTCACTCTGCTAGAAATAGGAATACACAGACAGGTAATTACAAATAGGCTATTACTAATGGTAATTGGCCTCCCAAAGGTAATAATAGTATATACTGAGCCAATAATGGGTGATAATGAATGATAATGGGGATTTTTCTTATGCTAAACTGTATCGTAATTCAGGTACACGACAGTGACGGAGTCTTGCCACTGATTGTCAGACTGGCCAGTCTGAGTGTGAGACTGTCTGGCCAGCCTGAGTGTGAGACTGTCTGGCCAGTCTGAGTGTGAGGCTGTCTGGCCAGTCTGAGTGTGAGACTGTCTGGCCAGTCTGAGTGTGAGACTGTCTGGCCAGTCTGAGTGTGAGACTGTCTGGCCAGTCTGAGTGTGAGGCTGTCTGGCCAGTCTGAGTGTGAGACTGTCTGGCCAGTCTGAGTGTGAGACTGTCTGGTCAGCCTGAGTATGAGACTATCTGGACAGTCTGAGAGTGAGACTGTCTGGCCAGTCTGAGTGTGAGACTGTCTGGCCAGTCTGAGTGTGAGACTGTCTGGCCAGCCTGAGTATGAGACTATCTGGACAGTCTGTGAGTGACACTGTCTGGCCAGTCTGAGAGTGACACTGTCTGGCCAGTCTGAGTGTGAGACTGTCTGGCCAGTCTGAGTGTGAGACTGTCTGGCCAGTCTGAGTGTGAGACTGTCTGGCCACTTTGAATATTACAGTACTGGATGATGTGGCTGTTAGAGTACTGGATGATGTGGCTGCTACAATTATAATTTTTAAAGGGGACGACGGGTAAGCCAGCGGAAGGCCTCGTCAGATGACTAAAAACTCCAGCGGTGGGTCATCATCTGACTAAGACTCGCGTCAGGAAACACTGGTCCTGTTTCCTGACGACTCTTACCTAACTTTATGTTGTACTTTTATCAAGATTCATTTACTGAACCAGCCAGAGGGACTGATTACCTCGCACTTCTCTTTTTCCACTGATGAAGCCACTGCCGCTCAAGTGTCTCGTTCTTCAACATCATCACTTAACCTAATCTAACTTAGAAACTTCACATAACCTAACCAAATCTAACCTAACCTAACCTAACCTAACCTAACCTAACCTAACCTAACCTAACCTAACTTAACCTAACCTAACCTAACCTAACCTAACCAAATCTAATCTAACCTAACCTAACCTAACCAAATCTAACCTAACCTAACCTAACCTAACTTAACCTAACCTAACCTAACCTAACCTAACACTAACCAAACTCACTAACCTACTAACCTAACCTAACCTAACCTAACCTAACCTAAATCTAACCTAACCTAACCTAACTTAACCTAACCTAACCTAACCTAACTTAACCTAACCTAACTTAACCTAACCAAATCTAACCTAACCTAACTTAACTTAACTTAACCTAACCTAACCTAACCTAACTTAACCAAACCTAACCTAACCTAACCAAATCTAACCTAACCTAACCTAACTTAACCTAACCTAACCTAACCTAACTTAACCTGACCTAACCAAACCCTCTAATATAACCTAACCTAACTTAACATATCCTAACCTAACCTAACTTAACCTAACCTAACCTAACCTAACCTAACCTAACCAAATCTAACCTAACCTAACCTAACTTAACCTAACTTAACCTAACCTAACCCAACCTAACTTAACCTAGCATAACTAACCTAACCTAACTTAACCTAACCTAACCTTAGCCTACGCATAACTAACCTAACCTACAACTTCTAACCTAACTAACCTCAACTTCCAACCTAACCTCTAACCTAACTAACCTAACCTCAACTTAACACTAACCTAACCTAACGCAACTTAACCTAACCTAACCTAACCTAACCAAATCTAACCTAACCTAACCTAACTTAACCTAACTTAACCTAACCTAACCCAACCTAACTTAACCTAGCATAACTTAACCTAACCTAACTTAACCTAACCTAACTTAGCCTAGCATACAACTCCAACTCAACTACCAACCTAACTTAACCTAACCCAACCTAACTTAACCTAACCCAACCTAACTTAACCTAACATAACCTAACCTAACTTAACATAACCTAACCTAACGCAACTTAACCTAACCTAACCTAACTTAACCTAACATAACCTAACCTAACTTAACCTAGCATAACTTAACCTAACCCAACCTAACTTAACCTAACATAACCTAACCTAACGTAACCTATCGTACCCTTACCTA
This sequence comes from Cherax destructor, assembly GCA_009830355.1. NCBI lineage: Eukaryota > Metazoa > Arthropoda > Malacostraca > Decapoda > Parastacidae > Cherax > Cherax destructor. The sequence continues at coordinate 276,855 of WNWK01000319.1, forward strand.
ACCTAACCTGACCTAACTTAACCTAGCCTAACTTAGAAACCTCATTATCCTTAAAGCCCAGTAAGTCAAAGCATTTACCTTCCGGAGGGAATACTCACTGGTAAGCGCTAAACCCAGTGGGTGGAGGGAAATTAGGGATTTATTCAAGTGTCTGGAAAGTTGACACTTGCCAGGCATACGAATTCTAATTTGCTTATTTTTGAAGTTAGAGCGATTTAGGTTAAGTTAGAGGGAGTGAAGGGTGAGAGAGAGAGAGAGAGAGAGAGAGAGAGAGAGAGAGAGAGAGAGCCTCAGCACTCGACTGATCAATACTGCTGACTGAGGAAATTGTAGCTATATGATGCTGCCATGCTTCCTCTCTCTCTCTCTCTCTCTCTCTCTCTCTCTCTCTCCGTCCTATCACTGCCATCTACCATCTATTTCTACCTAATAGTAGTAGTAGCAAGTAGCAGTAGAGTATAACCACCATACAACCTCTCCCAAGATATACACCAGGTTATATTCCCAAGAATGAGGAGGAGGAGACGGAGGAGGAGGAGAAGGAGGAGGAGAAGAAGGAGGAGGAGAAGAAGGAGGAGAAGGAGGAGAAGGAGGAGGAGGAGGAAGGAGGAGGACAAGAAGAAGGTGATGATTGAATTCCGCATAATTTACATAGACTCTGCGGTAACCTGATAGTATTTTTAATCTTATAAGTTGAGAGTTAAGTTTTCTAAGTTGATAGCGTGGGCGGTGGTCTGGCTTGGTGACTTATGTATTTAAGTTGCTCCTTGAGGGAAGAAACGTTTGCTGACCACTCCATTTCGACGACGTTTCGCCCCCCAAGTGGAGCGAAATGTGCTCTTCGAGCGTCCTCGCTACGCCTCGTAATGGTGTTAGTAAGACTGTGGAACTGGTCCCTCCTGTTCTGAAACTCAGTCAGGAACTTCGTCAGGAACTTGGGCGAGGAGCTTGGTAAGGAACCAAGTGAGGATTAGGTGTGAGGACCCAGGGGAGGGCCCAGGTGAGTATGCAGGTGAGGACCCAGGTGAGAAACTAGGTGAGGACCCAGATGAACTAGGTTAGGACTCAGGTGAGGACCCAGGTGAGGAACCGTGTGAGGACTCAGGTGAGAACCTAGGTGACGACCCAGGTGAAAACCCAGTTGAGGATACAGGTGAGGACCCAGGTGAAGAAGGGGAAGAGGAAGCAGGAGGTGAGGTGGTAGGAGCCAAGTAACCAACATTATGCAAGAAAGTTAAGGGCTTATCCTTTTAGTGTGTGTGTGTGTGTGTAAGTGTGTGTGTGTGTGTGTGTGTGTGTGTGTGTGTGTGTGTGTGTGTGTGTGTGTGTGTGTGTCTGTGTGTGAGTGTGTGTGTGTGTGTAGATTTCTGCTATAGTTTGCTTGTCTCTTGTTTATTTAGTAGTAGTGATAGTATCACTGGTAGTAGGAATAGTAGTAGTAGTAGTAGTAGAAGTAGTAGTGTAGGTAGTGACAGTAGTACTAGTAGCAGTGTTACAAAATGTCACATCTATCAGCACAGCCATCTAGCAGAGAGCACTAGATCAACTTACTAGTCCCCGTCTCCAGCACCTAGCACCAGGTCGCTAGTCTGTCTTCACGTCAACAAACCTGTACCGTAACTGGTCTTCTCAGCAGCGCTGGGATTACACACCAGTCATGTAAAGGTCTGTAGGTGGAATACTATTTACACTCTACGTAAACCTAACAATAACTGAGATATATAAACATAATAACGGAGATATGCTCGTGCACAACGCTCGTTGTACACTCTAATTACTTAATTGAACTCTGCAATTAGCACTCTACCTAAGATACTGTACACTACAGTACTCTATGAAACTATGCCATCTGGTACGTTACTGTAATCAAATGTACTCAAAAGTACAAGAGCAATGTGTGTTTATGTGTAGTGTACTCGGCTAGACTCTACTTAGAAAGCGGCTGACACAGCAAGACACGCTACCTTGTGAGCCACAGAGAGGCAGTGTAACAGCTTGCTTGAACAGCAAGGCGACCAGTCTGGCAAACAGTAAAACGCTTGAAGTTTAACCGTGAGCAGCACAGCGTCAGGCGACGGTAACAACAGTGACCGTAACAACAGTGACCGTAACAACAGTGACGGTAACAACCGTGACTGTAACAACAGTGACGGTAACAACAGTGACCGTAACAACAGTGACGGTAACAACCGTGACTATAACAACAATGACCGTAACAACAGTGACGGTAACAACAGCGACCGTAACAACAGTGACGGTAACAACAGTGACGGTAACAACAGCGACGGTAACAACAGTGACGGTAACAACAGTGACCGTAACAACAGTGACGGTACAACAGTGACGGTAACAACAGAGACTGTAACAACAGTGACCGTAACAACAGTGACCGTAACAACAGTGACGACGACAACAGTGACGGTAACAACAGTGACGGTAACAACAGTGACGGTAACAACAGTGACGGTAACAATAGTGACCGTAACAACAGTGACCCTAACAATGACTGTAACAACAGTGACCGTAACAACAGTGACGACGACAACAGTGACGGTAACAACAGTGACGGCAACAACAGTGACGGTAACAACAGTGACCTGGGGATGGATCCTGGGGACTCAGGTCATGTGAGGATCGCTCACCCCAGCTAATCCTCAACAATTACTGTGAACTAACGAGAGTTGTAAAGTTTGGATTGACTCTCTGGCACTGTGTGTATGATTTGTGGCAGTGGTCACTGTCTGGCACTGCTGTGTGATGATTTGTGGCAGTGGTCACTGTCTGGCACTGTGTGTATGATTTGTGGCAGTGGTCACTGTCTGGCACTGTGTGTATGATTTGTGGCAGTGGTCACTGTCTGGCACTGTGTGCATGATTTGTGGCAGTGGTCACTGTCTGGCACTGTGTGCATGATTTGTGGCAGTGGTCACTGTCTGGCACTTGTGTGTTATGATTTTGGCACTGGTATGTGGTGGTCTGTTGTATAATTTTATTACCTACTGTTGTATTTATTTTAGCACCAGGTATGTTGCATGTTGTATATTTATATCTCCTAATAGCTGGATATAAATAGCACGTCAGTATGTATATAGGTTATTTCATACTATATAAATGAGTGAAGTATATAATATATTAATAAAATATTAATATATATATATATATATATATATATATATATATATATATATATATATAATGTGTGTGTGTGTATGTGTATTGGATTGAAAGAGAGGTAGAAGGAGTAAGGAGGGAAGGGGAATGAAATGATAGGAGGGAGGGAAGGAAGGAGGGAGGGAGGGATGGAAGGAGAGAGGAAGGAAAGGAAGGAGGGAGGGAGGGATGGAAGGAGGGAGGAAGGGATTAGAAGGAAGAGCTGGGCGCCTCCATCATTACTCTGGGGAAAAGAAAAACAGAGGTTTTTTCTTGGCGGTGTGGCTAAGAGGAAGAAGAGGAAGAAGCGGAGGAAGAGGTGAAGGAAGGGAGGATGCATCGGTCATGAGGGATCAAGAAGACGCAGTGAGAGGAGGAAGAGAAAAAGAGGAGCAATAAAGGGAGAAAAAGGAATAGGAAAATGAGTGCCGCTGGTGAACACAAACATCTTTCGATGTTCTAAATGTTCACACAACCACCTGCTGCAATGTTCATGAACACCACAACCAGCTGCAGCAACGTTCTTGAGCATCACAACCAGCTACAGCAGCGTTCTTGAGCATCACAACCAGCTGCAACAGCGTTCTTTAGCATCACAACCAGCTGCAGCAGCGTTCTTGAGCATCACAACCAGCTGCAGCAGCGTTCTTAAGCATCACAACCACCTGCAGGAGGAAGTGCCAGAGTGGCATACGGACCGTGGCACTACCAGTAGGGCATATGGACCGTGGCACTGCCAGAGAGGCATACGGACATGGCACTGCCAGGAAATATCAGGGAAGCATACAGACCGTGGCACTACCATGGAGGCATACGGACCGTGGCACTGCCAGGGAGGCATACGGACCGTGGCACTGCCAGGGAGGCATACGGACCGTGGCACTGCCAGGGAGGCATAAGGACCGTGGCACTGCCAGGGAGGCATACGTACCGTGGCACTGCCAGGGAGGCATACGGACCGTGGCACTGCCAGGGAGGCATACGGACCGTGGCACTGCCAGGGAGGCATAAGGACCGTGGCACTGCCAGGGAGGCATACGAACCGTGACACTGCCAGGAAGTACCAGGGAGGCATACGTACCGTGACACTGCCAGGGATGCATACGGACCGTGGCACTGCAATAAAGCTAGACAAACATTATAGCATCATCACTCCGGGAGGGTTGGGTCGTAAATTGATATTCATTACCACAATTAATCACTCAGCCTGTAATTACTTACCATTTAAGGCAGTTATATCGCTGGAGATGACGGCCGAGCCGTGATAATGCTACTAACTGCATTGTTGGGTGATTAGGGCAGCGTTGGGCCTATTGGAAAGTATTCAGGGCAGGTCTGAACCTGTGGGAGAGTATTCAGGGTACATGTATCAACGTACACATAGTACGTGGAGGATATCAGTACTATGTACAGTGTACTCTGTACTGTGTTTGTTTGTTTGTGTGTGTGTGTGTTTGTCCTGTCTACCGTGCTTTATTACGTTACTTTACGAAAGATATGTAGTTATCTATCGTCAACCAAACCAAGTGAGCTGGTCACTGCTTATACCCAAGTGAGCTGGTCACTGCTTACACCCAAGTGAGCTGGTCACTGCTTATACCAAGTGAGCTGGTCACTGCTTATACCCAAGTGAGCTGGTCACTGCTTACACCCAAGTGAGCTGGTCACTGCTTACACCCAAGTGAGCTGGTCACTGCTTACACCCAAGTGAGCTGGTCACTGCTTACACCCAAGTGAGCTGGTCACTGCTTATACCCAAGTGAGCTGGTCACTGCTTATACCCAAGGATTCACTGACTCAGCTTAGCCTTGTCTAACTTGTCTTGGGTCAACAGTCACTGAGTGTGTTGCTTAGATGGGCATTTCTAGGTGATAGTAACTCCAGCTCTGTCGGAAGGAAGCCTTTGAAGGTGACGTAGATTATGTACCTTTTAACGAAATACTTGACGATATCCTCAATGCCCTGCTGGAGTCTCCCACCTCAGGCTGACACTACTCAGGTCTCCCACCTCAGGCTGACACTACTCAGGTCTCCCACCTCAAGCTGACACTACTCAGGTCTCCCACCTCAGGCTGACACTACTCAGGTCTCCCACCTCAGGCTGACACTACTCAGGTCTCCCACCTCAGGCTGACACTACTCAGGTCTCCCACCTCAGGCTGACACTACTCAAGTTTCTCCTGCGTGATAGAATATGACAGGGAAAACATAGCTAGCTTTTGTTCCCACCGCTGATGTATCGCATCATGCCAAGTAAAAAAGAAACTCGTTTCGCCCCACCTGTGCACCGTGCACTCACTAAGACAAGTAATAAATCAGAGACGTAAAAATCGCCCAGACGTAACTTCAAACGTACGATAACAATATTTTTTTCCCAACGGTTAGAATCTAAGAGGTATTTTTTGTTCAGATGGCTGATAAAACGCGCCTCGTTGAGTAGACGTTTGAAAAATGTGTTGAGGGTAGTGAGGAGAGACAGATGAGGATGGAAGGGAAGTGGATGGAAGAGGAAGATAGATAAAGAGAGAGAGAGAGACTCCCTCCCCTCCCTCCCTTCCATCATCTCTCGCGGAGATGACGGATTGGAAATGGAATGGGAGATGATGATGCTGCTGCTGGTAAATATTAATGCATAACGAGGGGCGAGGATGAGTGGATGAGTAATTGATGAGGACGGAAGAGTAAATAACTGATGAGCTGGAGCAGCGTGAAGATGCTGGGCTCCAGCTCCTGGGCACTAACACACACCACACAGCTTCACTCAGTTGAATGTGTGGGGATGCTGGGCTCCAGCTCTTGAATCCTCACGCCCCGGCTTCACTTACCAAACACTGTACTACGTTACCATAAAAGATACTGCGTTACCAAACAAGACACTTCGTTACCAAAGACAGTAGTGCGTTACCAAACAAGACACTTCGTTACCAAAGACAGTAGTGCGTTACCAAACAAGACACTGCGTTACCAAAGACAGTAGTGCGTTACCAAACAAGACACTGCGTTACCAAAGACAGTAGTGCGTTACCAAACAAGACACTGCGTTACTAAAGAAAGTAGTGCGTTACCAAACAAGACACTGCGTTACAAAACAAAGTAATGCGTTACAAAACAAGACACTGCGTTACCAAACAAAGTAATGCTTTACAAAACAAGACACTGCATTATCAAACAAAGTAGTATGTTACCAAACAAGACACTGCGTTACCAAACAATACACTGCGTTACCAAACAAGGCACCGCGTTACCAAACAAGACACTGCGTTACCAAACAAAGTAGTACGTTACCAAACTAGATACTGCATTACCAAACAACGTAATGCGTTACCAAACAAAGAAATACCTTACCAAACAAGGCACTGCTTTACCAAACAAAGTAATGCGTTACCAAACATGACACTGCGTTACCAAACAAAGCACTGCGTTACCAAACAAAACACTGCGTTAACAAACAAAGCACTGCGTTACCAAACAAAATAAAGCGTTAGTAAACAAGACACTGCGTTACCAAACAAAATAATACGTTACCAAACAAGGCACTGCGTTACCAAACACAATATTGAGTTACCAAAGAAGACACTGCGTTACCAAACAAGACACTGCGTTACCAAACATGGCACTGTGTTACCAAACAAGACACTGCGTTACCAAACAAGACACTGCGTTACCAAACAAGGCACTGCGTTATCAAACAAGACACTGCATTACCAAACAAGACACTGCGTTACCAAACAAGACACTGCGTTACCAAACAAGGCACTGCGTTACCAAACAAGGCACTGCGTTACCAACACTGCACCTCCACATATTTGCTAAATTAAACGGAAAAAACATCTGGCTAAATCACTTCTGGAAACGACAGCACTGTGAAAGAAACTCAAATTTTTTTCATTGAAAGAAATCCGGAATGAAAGAAGAGAAAGGGAGATAATTGAAGAAGCAGAGAAGAGGAGCAGGAACACAAAATTTTTTTTATCCCAGATGCGAATGCATTGAAAGAAGATTTATTGAAATGAAGGAAGAAGAGGAATTCGGGAGAATATGTTGGGATGAGGAAGGAGGAAAATGGGATGATTGAGGAGGCAGGAAATGAGAGAGATGAGACGATGGGAAGCAGGATATGTGATGATGGAGGAGGAGCAGATGTGCTAAGAGAAGCACGGGAGACCTGATCGTGTTGTGTTTCTGTGTGTGTGTGTTTCTGTGTGTGTGTGTGTGTGTGTGTGTGTGTGTGTGTGTGTGTGTGACACTGGTGTGTGTGACACTGGTGTGTGTGACACTGGTGTGTGTGACACTGGTGTGTGTGACACTGGTGTGTGTAACACTGGTGTGTGTGACACTGGTGTGTGTGACACTGGTGTGTGTGACACTGGTGTGTGTAACACTGGTGTGTGTGACACTGGTGTGTGTGACACTGGTGTGTGTAACACTGGTGTGTGTGACACTGGTGTGTGTGACACTGGTGTGTGTAACACTGGTGTGTGTGACACTGGTGTGTGTGACACTGGTGTGCGTAACACTGGTGTGTGTGACACTGGTGTGTGTGACACTGGTGTGTGACACTGGTGTGTGTAACACTGGTGTGTGTGACACTGGTGTGTGTAACACTGGTGTGTGTGACACTGGTGTGTGTGACACTGGTGTGTGTGACACTGGTGTGTGTAACACTGGTGTGTGTGACACTGGTGTGTGTGGCACTGGTGTGTGTAACACTGGTGTGTGTGTGACACTGGTGTGTGTGACACTGGTGTGTGTAACACTTGTGTGTGTGACACTGGTGTGTGTGACACTGGTGTGTGTAACACTGGTGTGTGTGACACTGGTGTGTGTGACACTGGTGTGTGTGGCACTGGTGTGTGTAACACTGGTGTGTGTGACACTGGTGTGTGTGACACTGGTGTGTGTAACACTGGTGTGTGTGGCACTGGTGTGTGTAACAGTGGTCTGTGTTACACTGGTGTGTGTGACACTGGTCTGTGTGACACTGGTCTGTGTGACACTGGTCTGTGTGACAATGGTCTGTGTGACACTGGTCTGTGTGACATTGGTCTGTGTGACACTGGTGTGTGTGACACTGGTCTGTGTGACACTGGTCTGTGTGACACTGGTCTGTGTGACACAATGGCAGGTCTGAGACCTGGGTTTCTTCCTGGCCCGGGACTGGTGTGTGTGACACAATGGCAGGTCTGAGACTGGTGTGTGTGACACAATAGCAGGTCTGAGACCTGGGTTTCCTCCTGGTCCGGGACTGGTGTTTTCTCTGACAAACTTTCACCATCACCCTCAAGTTTGTTTTATTTTTGGGGAGCTTAACGGGGAATCAAGCAGGTGTTTGTATCCCTTTTGTGGTGGGTGTTTGGTTGTTGTGTCCATTTTGTGGTGAGTGTTTGGTTGTTGTGTCCATTTTGTGGTGAGTGTTTGGTTGTTCTGGTGGTTTTGTCTACCAAGTTGAGCCAACTGTGCTACACAGGTTGTGTGTGTGTGTGTGTATGTGTGTGTGTGTGTGTGTGTGTGTGTGTACTTATCTAACTGTATTCACCTGATTGTGGTTGCAGGGGTCATGTCTCAGCTCCTGGCCCAGCCTCTCCAATGGTCGCTCCTGGGTTCACACTCTCCTGGTTGAGTGTCCTGTTAAACTATGAATGGAACCCGTCTCTACCACTTCACTAAGTCATTCCACTTCCTAAACTCTCTAAGGCTAAAGAAATATTTCCTAACAGCCCTGTGATTCACCTGTGTTTTTAACTTTCACTCGTGCCCTCATGTACCTGAGGTCCGCCTCTTCAACACACTCACCCTTTCCTGTCAATCCCTCTCAGTATTTTGTATGTCATAACCATATCACCTCCGGTCCTTCTGTCTTCTCATGTCGTCAGGTTTAGCTCCTCTAACTTCTCCTCATAGAGCAGACATCTCAGCTCTGGTACTAGACTTGTTGCAAATCAGCTAGAAGCAGGTTTGCAACAAGACAAGCTCTCCCCTTTCTTTTCGTGTTTTTTTTCAGATGCGGGTTCTGTGCTGGCGCTGCGTACTCCAAGATGGGCCTGACGTGTATACTCGTATAGTCGTGAATGACCTCCTTGTTGAGATTCCTGAACGCTACCTTTAAATTTACCAGCCACACCTTCGCTGTGGTGGTTATTCAATTGATGTGTGCCTCAGGTGATATGCTCGGCACTATGCTCACCCCGAGGTCTTTCTTTTTCAGGAAGATTTGCAGCCTATGTCACCCCGAGCCTGTACACAGTTACTTGTCGTCTTTGCACTTCCCTGACTTTCATAATTTTGCATTTGCTGGGGTTAAACTCTAATAGCCACTTGCCTTGCCAGTCCTGCAGCTTGTCCAGATGCATTTGTGGTCTTTCCTGGCCTGCTTCTGTTTGTAATTAGTTTCACATCATCTGCGAACAGGGGCACCGCTGATTCGATTAGTTGTATTTAGATTAGAGAGGTTAGAGGATAATGGAAGGAGTGTGTGTGTGTGTGTAGACTAGGCACTCCCACACGGATATTGATATTCTCAGTGCTCTATTTACGTTTCTTCTTGTTCGAAAAGTGAAGCCTTTGTCCACCAGTCTGTACTCTGTCTCCAGTCTTCTTTACCCCTGTACGATTTTCACAATTTCAGTACCCATTGGGTCATCTTTGTAGTCTCCCTGAGTTAAGTTGTAGTCTCTGTCTCCCTCAGTGTCCTCCCTCCCTCTCTCTCTCCCTCATTCCTCCCTCCCTATTCTCCCTCTTTTGCCAACATTTACCACCGTTAATATCTCAGTCATTTCAGGTCCACGCCAAAGATAAAGCTCGCTTAAACTCGCTCATATGCCCCCGCAGAGCCTCGTTATTTTCCTACCAGGACAATATCTCTGCTACTTCCGGTTTATGGAGATGGTGCTGCCAGACCCGTAAAAGTAGATAAGGTGTTGTCCTGGTGTGTTGTCCTGGAGTGTTGTCTTGATGTGTTGTCCTGGTGTGCTGTCTAGGTGTGTTGTTTTGTGTGTTGTCTTGATATTTTCTCCTGGTGTGTTGTCCTACTGGTGTGAGATCTGACATAGATACTGACTATGAAAATCCGCCGTGGTGCAGTGGGAAAGAGAACTGAAAGGGGAGACAGCGAATGGGATGATGGGTAACCTGTGTAGCTGGAAAGTGCTGGGAGGTGGAGGAGAAATTCATAGCCAGAGTGAGCCAGGGTTCCAGAGGTGCAGAGAGGCCAAAACTGGAAGCATCGAGGGAAAATTGCAGAAGGCAAGAAAAGCACAGGAAAACGAGGAAGAGAGCAGGAATATCGTGAGTAAGAGGAGAGCTCAACGACAGATTGAGACTGACATAGTAACCAAAGAGAAATTTCGACCCATTGTTGGTATATAGCCACATCAGAGGAAAACAGTAGCAATGAACCAGGTAATCAGGCTGAAGAAGGGAGGAGAGCTGACAAAGAATGACCAGGACGTCTGTGAAGGAGCTCAGCAAGAAATTTAAGGAAGTATTCTCAGAGGAAATAGGACGATATCTTAGAGTCAAAGAGGTAGAGTGCACCAGCGAGTGCTGGACACAATACATGCGACGGGAGAAGAGATGAGAAAACTATTGTGCGAGATAGACACTTTGAAGGCACTGGGATCAGATAATATCTCACTGTGGGTCCTGAGTGAGGGAACAGAAGCACTAGCAAAGATCTGCAACAAGTCAGTTGACACAGAGCAACTGTCAGAGATGCGCAAAACAGCCAGTGTTAAATAAACTACAGGCCAGTGTCACTGACGGGCATTGTATGCAAGGCTGTGAGAAGATTATCAAGAGAAAAGTGTTCAGTTCCCTAAAAAGAGATGGATTCATAAACAACAACCAACACAGCCTTCAAAGAGGCAGATCCTGTCTCACAACTTGCTAGAGTTGTACGTCAAGGGAACAGTAGAGAGGCAGGAGAGAGGAATAGGTTGATTACTTATATTTGGACTATAAGAAGGCTTTTGACACAGTACTGCACAAGAGACAGGGAAGAAAAGTTAGAGGAGCAGGCAACAAAAACAGTAGAGGCATTGCAATGGATCAAGGAATGTTTAATAGGAAGATGAAGACTAGTGATGGTCCGACAAAAGTGTCAAAATTGGAGCATATGACGAGGGGGGTTCCTCAAGGATCAGTGCTAAGACCATTATTATTTCTTGTATACGTGAATGACATGATGGAAGGAATAGAGTCAGAGGTGTCCCTGTTGGCAGATGACGTGAGGCTAATAAGAGGGACATAAACAGGTGAGGACCAGAAAAAACTACAAATGCTCCTGGACAGGCTGCAGGGATGGTCTGACTCTAGAATTTAAACCCTAGTAAGTGTTAAGTTATGATCACTGGGAATGAACAAAGAAGGCCGCAGGGAGAGTACAGGCTCGGGAGGCAAAGGCTGCAAATCTCACTCAAGGTGAAAGACCTCGGGGTAAGCATAATACCGAGCACATCACCTGAGGCGCATATCAACCAAATAACTGTTGCAGCAAATGCAGCACCAGTATGGAACCCACACCTGATCAAGCATGTCAAGAAACTAGAGAAAGTGCAGAGATTTGCAACGAGACTAGTCCAGGAGCTAAGGAGTATGTCCTATGAGGAGAGGTTAAGGGAACTCCTGACGACATTAGAGGAAAGGACTAGGGGAGATATGATAACAACATACAAAATACTGAAAGAATTTACGGGGTGGACAGGAACAGATTGCTCGAGAGACAGGAAACAGGAACAAGAGGGCAAAGCTGGATGTTGAAAACACAGATCAGTCACAGATATGTTAGGAAGTATTTCTTCAGCCTTAGAGTAGTCAGAAAGTGGAAAAAAACTGGAGAGTGAAGTAATAGATGCAGGATTTATATATAGCTTTAAGAAGAGGTATGATAAGGCTTTCAAAGTCAGCAGAGAGTGAACCCAGTATCGACCAGATAAGACGCGGAGCCAGGAGCTGAGACTCGACCCCTGGAACCACATATACGCACACACATCACACACACACACACACACACGTACTGTACACACGTGTATTTGCCAGTCAATCTTCGTCCCCTTGTGTGTACTTGGCCCACGGTGTACGGAGCCCACGGTGTACGGAGCCCACGGTGTATGGAGTCCACAGTGTACGAAGCCCACAGTGTATGGAGCCCACGGTGTACGGAGCCCACGGTGTACGGAGCCCACGTGTACGGAGCACACGGTGTACGGAGCACACGGTGTATGGAGCCCACGTGTACGGAGCCCACGGTGTATGGAGCCCACGGTGTACGGAGCCTACGGTGTATGGAGCCACGGTGTATGGAGCCACGGTGTATGGAGCACGCGGTGTATGGAGCCCACTGTGTACGGAGCATGATGTACGGAGCCCACGGTGTACATAGCCCACAGTGTACGGAGCCCACAGTGTACGGACCCCAGCTGGTTGGTGCCAGCCAGCCAGCTGGTACTCCAGGCGGTGTAACCCAATATATTCGTCTCATTGCTTTCTGAGAACAACACTATTAATTAGCCAGCTGTTCTGTGCCTCGTTACCACCTCCTGCTATCTCTCTCTCTCTCTCTCTCTCTCTCTCTCTCTCTCTCTCTCTCTCTCTCTCTCTCTCTCATCCTTCTTCCTTCCCGTCACCTTGCAGGCTGGACAGACTGGGGTAATATTGAGTCCTGGGGAATGGCTCAGCTGTCTTCATTACCACTACCCTGCCTGCCACTACTGACTACACCACCTCTCTCTCTCTCTCTCTCTCTCTCTCTCTCTCTCTCTCTCTCTCTCTCTCTCTCTCTCTCTCTCTCTCTCTCAACACCACCACATGCCCAACACCTCCCGCATGTCACCCTCCTGTCTTCGCAAAGTTTCAAGTCTTATGCGGTCATTTTTGGGCACTCTTGCGCTTGAGAAGCGGTGGAAGCGCCCCTGACCGGGAAGACAAGAATTTCCACCGGGAGGACTCAAGATATTTCACCCTGGGGAGCTGATATTCCCTGGAGACAAGATATTTCACCCTGGGAGGACACAAGATATTTCACCCTGGGGAGGACTCAAGATAATTTCACCTTCAATATGATTTCAGTTCAGGACTCAAGTACTCCCTGAGAATGTTTCGGGAGGACACAAGATATTTCACGCCTGGGGAGGACTCAAGATATTTCACCCCTGGGGAGGACTCAAAGACAATGTTTGCCAAACCTTCAAATGTTGCAAGTTCAGGGACCCTCTGTACTCGCCTAGTTGTGGTTGTAGGGGTCGATTCATAGCTCCTGGTCCCGCCTCTTCACTGGTCGCCACTAGATCCACTCCCTGCTCCATGAGCTTTATCATACCTCTTCTTGTGTGTGTGTGTGTGTGTGTGTGTGTGTGTGTGTGTGTGTGGTGTGTGTGTGTGTGTGTGTGTGTGTGTGTGTGTGTGAGGTCACAGCCAATAAAAAAAGCCTGGAAAACTATGACGTCATGAAGCGTCATGATGCGTTGACCAATACAGCGGCCTGGAACTAGCAGACAGAAGGTGAACCTGAACGTTACCTGTGCACAGGAGCGCATACCATTTAGAAATGGTAGTGGCTACCATTCATGACAATGGGGTTGTAGGTGGTTCACCTGGAGCTTACCTGGAATACCTCCGAAGGTCACCGCCCCTGCGACCCGGTCCCAGACCAGGTCTGATCGATCAAGCAGTTAGTGCCACCCTGATCAGCCAGGTTGTATGCACCACAACCCGACTGCTCAGGAACTTTATAAGCATTGCGTATAACAATGCTTATAAAGGCAAAGAATAGTCGTATATCTTATTAAATCAATGATCTGTCATATCATTGCTGTATAATTTTTAAATAATAATTAATTTTCCAAATAAATGTCTTATTTCATCACTGTTCCATTTAATATTGTACGTTTGAGATACCAGCTGTGACCCAGCTGTCTCTTTTCCGCAGCCCCAGGAGCTGCATGTTAACAACAAGGTTCGACTCCCCGGTCCTCCTGACGAATCTTACCTAACCTAACCCGTCCATTCTTCTGTTATATCACAGACAGCTGTTCATTACGAGTTATCTTGAGTTTGTTCTTTGTCTATGACCATGTTATCAAGGAGGGTTATATATATGCACAGGTTTGTACAATACAACACCAGTCAACACCCGTTAACACCAGTCAAACGCCAATCAAACATCTAGTTTCAGGAAGGTCTTGTATGATTCTGTGGTTGAAGAAAACACGGGTGAGTCTGCCACCAAATATTCTATTTGGTTCACTGTTGACACGAGAGCAATGTTGCCAGAACCTCTACAACCCACACACACACACCCATTACCCTCCCCGTGACGTCACGTGTAAACAGTGACTCTCATTGGCCCAGAGGAATGCCATCACTTGAGAGAGGGCTTCTAATTGGTCGAGAAGAATGCCATTGCTTGAGACAGGGCTTCTGATTGGCCCAGGACAATGGTGCCAACTGTCCATAGTGTTTCCCATGACTGTTATAATAATAATAATAATAATAATAATAATAATAATAATAATAATAATAATAATAATAATAATAATAGAAATAATAATAATAATAAAATTCGAGCACATCAATCAGCATTAATGTCAAATAGGTTTACGTAACTAGTGAGCCGTGAATTAATGACGTCACGTGACCGCCCACACGCCCACGTGGGCGGCGCCACTCCAGTGCCATATCCCTGACGTCACAACTTAAGCCGGATGCATTTGAATTTAGTCAACCAAACTGCTTCTGACTACTTTGTAAAAACTCATATATGCATTTCCAAAACCTGAGTATGCACCACCAGTGTTGAACCCTGCTGAAGGAAGGCACGTTCAGGATACTGCCAGGCACTGACAGAGGAAACTAGATTCATACAAGGGGATGGGGAGGTTTGAAATACCTAGATGTATTTTCAGTAGCTACGCACTCCAAGAAAGGTAGCCCTGTGTTGCATAGCCCCAGCCCCCTATGCAGAGTCCGACAGCACCCGGAGTTAGTGAACGAACTGATTCCTTAATGTTGAGACATTGTCTTCTGTAAATCAGACTCAGAGTCCCATAACAAAGCACGGTAGCGTGAGCTTCATGGCTCTGATCCCTCTCTCAGTGTTTGAAACTGGCTTTTATCCTCCTCTGTCACCCAACACTCTGAAATATTAGAGTTTGATATGAATTGAAAGAAGCGTTCACAAGTTATCACCTGGAAACTGATTTCTTGAGTGAAAACGACGAACTGAGATATTCACAGCCTAAAAACTAATTCACACCTTTCACTAAGACATACCATACCAGCTTTGAAGCCGAGCTGAAGAGGCATTCTCTTGTTATAACAGAGATATTATTTATCCTAAAATACATCAGCACATCAAGCTTGAAGCCTCTCAAAGTTATCATCATTGGAAAGTGTAGCCAATGTGACGTAACACTCAGAAATCATCGCATGGAGACCACCATTTCAATCCCCCCACCCCTGTTTCTTCATAAAAAAATATAACATACACAGACCAAAAAATCAGTCCAAACTTTTATCAAAGCTATAAAGTCACATTTTTTTACAAAGGTCTCAGGGGCACAAGGGTGTTACATATACGTAAAAGTGCATTATGTAGAATTAACCTGGGTTAAATCCCTGGTTAAATCCCAGGTTAAATCCAAGGTTAAATCCTAGGTCAAATCCAAGGTTAAATCCAAGTTAAATCCCAGTTAAATCTCAGGTTAAATCCACATACCTGCACACATTATGTAGATTTAAGCTGGGATAACCCAGGATAAGCCGTTACCGGCTTGACAAAGCTCCTGGAGAGCGAAACGTTGCTACAATAAAATGTCACATTAGTTGCATCTGTGTCCACTTACCTATCAAGATGCATCAGCTGTTAAATACTGAAGTCATTCAGATGAAGAAGATTCCAATACATTTAAAACAATTTAATGGGAATCGAAATATCACGCTATTTTACATACGAAAATTGGCAGATGTTCGCTTACGCATTTTGAGTTTCACTCTCCACCGTCGTCGAAGCTCCACCGCTGAGGATTTCGGTAGTTATCCCGGCCATTCTAGGATGCTGGGAATGGGGGTCAATAACTTCGGTCATAGGTCAGCTGCACTTACCAGGTGTTCGTCAACCCTTACCCTGCTCACTATACACCAGGGTTGAAAGTTTCAAGCCGGTCGGATGAGGCGTTCTTGTGCTATGGGAGAAATAAAAGCGACAATAGGGGACAATAGACACACGTTCAGGTCCCTTTTAAGGGATATCTAAATACCTTAGGGGGGATTTATTGCCAGTCAGTCTAACCAACACACACACACACACACACACACACACACACACACACACACACACACACACACGTGTCTGGTGGATAATCTCATGTAATCTCCGTAATTATCCTTCGTTATTTTCACTCCTCTTGTTTATTGTGCTTATCTTACCTGTCATTATTCCGTGGGTTTTTTTCCTGGGGAGGCGCCCCCTTCTTAGTTGGGATTCCTGTTTTATTGTTTGTGCGCCCACCCGTTCACCTACCCGCCCACCCGTTCACCTACGCGCCCACCCGTTCATCCGCCCACCCGTTCACCCATTCGCTCTCCCTCCCGCTCGCTTTTAGGTCCGCCCTTAACCTTGCATAATGAGGGTATTAACCCTGTATACCCAGCCTCTCTTACACCTGACAACTGAGTAAACTGAAGCTCTGTGTGTATGTATGTATGTATGCATGTATGTATGTATGTATGTATGTATGTATGTATGTATGTATGTATGTATGTATGTATGTATGTATGTATGTATGTATGTATGTATGTATGTATGAATGTTTGTATGTATGTATGTATGTTATGTATGTATGTATGTATGTATGTATGTATGTATGTATGTATGTATGTATGTATGTATGTATGTATGTATGTATGTATGTATGTATGTATGTATGTATGTATGTATGTATGTATGTATGTATGTGTATGTATGTATACATGTTTGTATGCATATATGTATGTATGTATGTCGGGCCCTGGGCTGTGATAGCAGTGAACAGAGTGGTCAGCACTGAACTAGTATAGGGGAGAGATATCATTAAGTTGGTTTAAATAGTGTATATGAACTTTTTCATTTTGTTCTGAAAGACATTCCATTATCCACCCTGCTTTCTTTTTCTGGCTGTCATTTATCCACCCCTGTCGTTTTTCTGGCTGTCATTTATCCACCCCTGTCGTTTTTCTGGCTGTCATTCATTATCCACCCTGTCGTTTTCCTGACTGTCATGACATTTGCCTTATCGTGTTCTTTGCATGAGAGTTCAACTGTTGTTATTACTCCTAGGCTCTTCACAGTGTTCCTTTCGTTCTATATGGTGACGATCTTAAGTTTATGTATACAGTGTTCCTCTAGAGTTCCTGGTTCTTTCCATAGCTAAGTATTCGGAACTTGTCACTTTGATCGTCCCACTGCCCACGGAAGACTCTGTTTATATCTTGCAATTTTTGTTTCTTCTACCGAGGTAACTTTCGTCCTTATTTTGGTGTCATCTGCAATGATATGAAGCTGTGACGAGTATTTTCATCTGTGTCCGCTATGAGCATAAGATAGAGTAGAGGCACCAGGACCGCGCCTTGAGGTACCGACCTTTTTACTTTGCTAATGCTGGATTTTGCTCTGTTGACTGCTACGTTTCGTGTTCAGAAAGTTGAAAATCCATTTGTCTACTTTCTTCCTTATACACTCACTCCATGGTCGTATTTGTCAAATGGCTTTGCGAAATCTATGTAGACATCCGCGTTTTGTTTATTTTCCAAATGCCTCATAAGCCTGTCATAGGGGTACCGTAGCAGAGACGAGCATGTTGGTTTGGGTTGTGAAGGTTGTGCTGTTCCATAAAATTTGTAATTTGGCCTCTCATTCCTCTTTCAAAGACTTGTAATTTGAGATGCCATGGCTCCTGGTCTGTAATTTTTTTTTGGCTATTGTTCTACCGCTCTCCCTTATGCAAAGGAGTAGTGTCTACGCTCTTTAAGGCCTCTGAGATTTCAACTAGATATATGCTCTTTTCCAAAGAATCTGAGTGATCTTGCTAGTGATCTGTAGATATAAATCCAGATGTACTCCTGTAAACTCTTTTGGGGCCTAGTTCCTAGGCCTATTGTGTATCCATATGCTCTTGCGTTACCGTCCATCCTGTGGAGGGTAGCGCAAGAGGCACTCCGACAGCAAAATATAATAATCTCGGCTAAGATTATTTCTCCTTCGTTGTGACATATTCATGTTTACAAGTAATTCCTTTCTTCTTCTTCTTCTTCTTCTTCTTCTTCTTCTTCTTCTTCTTCTTCTTCTTCTTCTTCTTCTTCTTCTTCTTCTTCTTCTTCTTCTTCTTCTTCTCTCTTCTTCTCTTCTTCTTCTTCTTCTTCTTCTTCTTCTTCTTCTTCCTTCTTTTCTTCTTCTTCTCTTCTTCTTCTTCTTCTTCTTCTTCTTCTTCTTCTTCTCTTCTTCTTTTTTTTCTCTTTCTTCTTCTTCTTCTTCTTTTCTTCTTCTCTTTTCTTCTTCTTCTTCTTCTTCTTTTCTTCTTCTTTTTTTTATTTCTTCTCTTTTCTTCTTCTTCTTCTTCTTCTTTTCTCTCTTTTTTCTTCTTCTTCTTCTTTTCTTATCTTCTTCTAGGTCTTCTTCATGTCTATTTAAGCTTCTTACTTCTTGGTCTTAATTTTCTTCTCTTCTTCTCTTCTTCTTCTCTCTTCTTTTCTTCTTCTTCTTCTCTCTTCTCTTCTTCTTCTTTTCTTCTCTTTTCTTCTCTTCTTTCTTCTTCTTCTTCTTCTTCTTCTTCTTCTTCCTTCTTCTTCTTCTCTCTCTCTTCTTTTCTTCTTCTTCTTCTTCTTATTATTATTATTATTATTATTTTTTATTATTATTATTATTATTATTATTATTATTATTATTATTATTATTATTATTATTATTATTCTCTATTTTCTCATATTCTTCATCTGATCTAGGTTTCCATGTACATATTTAAGACATGTACAACGTTGAATTGTTGAAACTTGGTACAGGTTATCAGATACAGACGAGGTAGTTGAAGGGAAGATGATGTAATCAGTCCATCAACCTTGGAGAAATAGCATTTGAGGTGGTCAGTCCCTCAGCCTGGAAAAGAGACTTCAGCTCCATGATCTGGAACGATACGAAGGACATTTTATACTATTTTCAACATATGCTTCTGTGTTCAGCTTTACCATGAGCTGGTGAGGATGTACAGTGTTCACGACTCTTTCTCAGTTATATTCGTTTGTACGATTTACAAGTTATCCACAACACCGTTGCTGGAACAATTCACAACTCACAATACCGTTGCTGGAACAATTCACAACTCACAATACCGTTGCTGGAACAATTCACAACTAGCCCACAATACCGTTGCTGGAACGGTTCACAACTAACCCACAATACCGTTGCTGGAACAATTCACAACTAACCCACAATACCGTTGCTGGAACAATTCACAACTAACCCACAATACCGTTGCTCGAACAATTCACAACTCACAATACCGAAAGCAAAAGACTCGGCAGGCGATGTAACATCCCCCCAATGAAGAGCAGGGGCGCCACTAGCACGTTGAGGGACAACACAATAAGTGTCAGGGGCCCAAGATTGTTCAACTGCCTCCGAGCATACATCAGGGGGATTACCAACAAGCCCCTGGCTGTCTTCAAGCAGGCACTGGACAGGCACCTCAAGTCGGTACCTGATCAGCCAGGCTGTGGTTCGTACGTTGGACAATTCACAACTCACAGTACCGTTACTGGAACAATTCACAACTCACAGTACCGTTACTGGAACAATTCACAACTCACAACACCGTTGCTGGAACCATTCACAACTCACAGTACCGTTGCTGGAACAATTCACAACTCACAACACCGTTGCTGGAACAACTCACAACTTACAGCACCGTTGCTGGAACAATTCACAACTCACAGTACCGTTGCTGGAAAAATTCACAACTCACAACACCGTTGCTGGAACAATTCACAACTCACAACACCGTTGCTGGAACAATTCACAACTCACAGTACCGTTGCTGGAACAATTCACAACTCACAACACCGTTGCTGGAACAATTCACAACTCACAGTACCGTTGCTGGAACAATTCACAACTCACAACACCGTTGCTGGAACAATTCACAACTCACAACACCGTTGCTGGAACAATTCACAACTCACAGTACCGTTGCTGGAACAATTCACAACTCACAGTACCGTTGCTGGAACAATTCACAACTCACAACACCGTTGCTGGAACAATTCACAACTCACAGTACCGTTGCTGGAACAATTCACAACTCACAACACCGTTGCTGGAACAATTCACAACTAACCCACAATCTAAAAGTGCAAATTAGACAGGGTGCTCTGGTCCATTCCTGGACCGGATGATGGATGGTCCACAAGAGGACCGATTGCCGAAATGTTTTTTTTTCCTCTCTCTCTTTTTCCGGTGGCTGGAATTTAACATCCGCACTCTGGATATTTACGTGAGCGGCCACGACGGTCGTAAACGAATTCTTGCGGGAATTACCGGCGTTTTGATCAGCGCCATTACTCACTGAGGTCGTTAGAGTCGTGTCTTGTGACGCGTCCCTTGGCTCGTCTTACGTTCGAAAGGGCTCTCTGGGCGTGGCGTTCAGTGGTCGTGACGTTCAGTGGTCGTGCTGCGTGGGTGTGTACGTGCGACCGTACGTGACGTCCGTGGCCTCTTCGTTTCGTCAGTGTACTTACTGTCCTTAGCGTCTGTCCTCTTCTTCCTCCTCTTCCTTGTCCTCTTCCTCGTTCTCTTCCTCTTCGCCCTTTTAATTCTCCTCTTTCTCTCCCTCTCCTCCTCTTCCTCTCCCTCCTCCTCTCCCTCTTCTTCAGGAGGGCGATATTAAAAGTTTTATCTGGTAATATAGTTGAATATTACAGAGTTTCAAGGGACAGTAAAGCAGGGCGAGGCGAGGGTGGCACTGATGCACTATCCCTCTCTGGAAGGTCTGCCTGCTATCCCTCTATTCTGGCTGATGAACACTATTGGGGCGTTATATCTCTCTGTTGGAGATTTTCTATCCCTCTGTTGGAGGGGTTCTATCTCTCTGTTAGAGGAGTTTATCCCTCTTGGAGGGGTTCTAGCCCTCTTAGAGGGGTTCTATATTTCTGCTCTTGGAGGGGTTCTATCTCTCTGTTGGTAGCGTTCTATCCCTCTTGAAGGGGTTCTATCCCTCTTGGAGGGATTCTACCTCCCTCTCGGAGGGGTTCTATCCCTCTTGGAGGGGTTCTATCCCTCTGTTGGAGACGCTCTATCAGTCTCGACCCCTGCAACCACATAAAAGTGAGTACACACACTCACACACACACACACACACACACACACACACACATTAGCGTGGTTCACACACGACAAATGATCTTCTCGGATTCGTGAATCCAACAATCCTTTTGTGTGGAGAACGTCAACATAGCAGCCAGCCTGAGCTGTGCTCTGATATTTTACCCGCATACTCCTGGGGATTCGAGCTGGAGAGCCTTGTATCCCGGGCAAATACTTCAACCACTCAGCCACAACTCACCCAAAGAGTTGTAGATTCATTACCATTGGTGGAAAAACTATGCCAGCGAGGCTTAATGTGTGTGTGTGTGTGTGTGTGTGTGTGTGTGTGTGTTGTACTTACCTATTTGTGGTTGCAGGGGTCAGTTCACTGCTCCTGTCCCTGCCTCTTCATTGGTCGCTACTAGACCCATTCTCTTCCTGCTCCATGATCTTTATCACACCTCTTCTTGAAGCTATGTATGTATCCTGCCTCCACTACATCACTCTCTATGGCTGAAGAATACTTCCTAACATCTCTGTGACTCATCTGAGTCCTCATCTTCCAATTGTGACCCGTTGTTGCTGTGTCCATCTCTGGAACATCCTGTCCCTATCCACCTCGTGTGTGTACTCACCTAATTGTGGTTGCAGGGGTCGAGACTCAGCTCCTGAGTGTGTGTGTGTGTGTATGATTTTTCCCCTCGACAAATGGTAACTTTCAGAATTCACAAGTGGGCGGCAAATCATTACTTCGTTATGTATTCAGAGAGTGAGTGTAGGTTGGCCGGATTTCCCTTCGGCTGGCAGCCTCCTGTGATGAATGACTGTGATATGTCCCCTCACCTAGAGAAGTGAATGTCACCATGGTAACCAGGAGATACCATGAACACAAGTTACCATGGTAACCAGGGGATACCATGAACACAAGTTACCATGGTAACCAGGATATACCATGAACACACGCCACCATGAACGAACCTGCCTGGACTCTCTACTCCTTTTTCAACATTGCAAGCTCCTGATGAAGTGTTAATTTCAACACGAAAGGCCTCATATCATGGGCTGTCACTGACACCTGCCTTGCCTCAGAGAATTTCCCCTCCTATGTGTTGCTGTCTTGCAACATTGCATAGCTCCTGACGACGCACGAGAGTGCGAAAGCTGTAAACGACAGATTTCTGCATGGATCCAGTGGCATGTGCAAGGGAAAGGCGGTTTAATGTGCAAGGGGAAGGCAGTTTAATGTGCAAGAAGGCACTCTGCCGGATCTACTCATGGGGGAGAGGGTAAACTGTGTACTGCTGTCCTTATTTCTACTATCCTGTATTGTGTTTACAGGTCTGGTAGTTATCTTGTGTTTAGAGGTCTGGTAGTTATCTTGTGTTTAGAAGGTCTGGTAGTTATCTTGTGTTTAGAGGTCTGGTAGTTATCTTGTGTTTACAGGTCTGGTAGTTATCTTGTGTTTACAGGTCTGGTAGTTATCTTGTGTTTACAGGTCTGGTAGTTATCTTGTGTTTAAGGTCTGGTAGTTATCTTAGGTTGTTTACAGGTCTGGTAGTTATCTTGTGTTTACAGGTCTGGTAGTTATCTTGTGTTTACAGGTCTGGTAGTTATCTTGTGTTTACAGGTCTGGTAGTTATCTTGTGTTTACAGGTCTGGTAGTTATCTTGTGTTTACAGGTCTGGTAGTTATCTTGTGCTTACAGGTCTGGTAGTTATCTTGTGTTTACAGGTCTGGTAGTTATCCTGTGTTTACAGGTCTGGTAGTTATCTTGTGTTTACAGGTCTGGTAGTTATCTTGTGTTGACAGGTCTGGTAGTTATCTTGTGTTGACAGGTCTGGTAGTTATCTTGTGTTTACAGGTCTGGAAGTTATCTTCTGTTTACAGGTCTGGTAGTTATCTTGTGTTGACAGGTCTGGTAGTTATCTTGTGTTGACAGGTATGGTAGTTATCTTGTGTTGACAGGTCTGGTAGTTATCTTGTGTTTACAGGTCTGGAAGTTATCTTCTGTTTACAGGTCTGGTAGTTATCTTGTGTTGACAGGTCTGGTAGTTATCTTGTGTTGACAGGTATGGTAGTTATCTTGTGTTGACAGGCATGCTAACCGGCAGGATTCCTGGATAAAAGCATACCAACAGGCAGGATAGAATGTATCACCTGAGGAAGGGTACTGAGATAGATCGAAGCGTCAAACTCTCCTCACTTGGTCCCAGCTGGACCGACCTTTGTGGCTGAAAACGCTGGCCCGTCCATCACACTGACAGTTAAACAACGTCATCTGTCACACTGATGAGTAAACAACAGCGTATCTATCACACTGATAGGTAAGCAAGAGCGCATTGCTGACTATGTTTTGTTTGCCTGTTTATCTTTTCAAATCCCTAAGATGTCAAAGACAGCTGTTTGTCATAGATGCGACTGTATTTTTATGTGTGTGTGTGTGTGTGTGTGTGTGTGTGTGTGTGTGTGTGTGTGTGTGTGTGTGTGTGTGTGTGTGTGTGTGTGTAAAAGAGAGAGAGCCTTCATCACCCTCGTGTAGTCGACAGGCTTGAAACTCGATTAACCGTGTACTCTTCGTGACGTAAAAATACACCGTAGTGATTGCAACGTTCTCCAGACGCGTCTTAACGTGTCGTGACGTGTGTCAAGACGTCACAGGGTTCTTATTTTAATTTGCTTGTTATTGTGTTTGTTAAATTATTTATGTTTGTTAAATTATATGTGTGGATTGTGGCGCTGGTATTTTTTGTCAGCCATATTTGTTTGTGTTAAATGCGCTTTGAATGTTTCAAATTGTTGTGTGCTGTGTTAAGCTGGTATGTGCTGTGTTAAGTTGGTATGTGCTGTGTTAAGTTGGTATGTGCTGTGTTAAGTTGGTATGTGCTGTGTTAAGTTGGTATGTGCTGTGTTAAGTTGGTATGTGCTGTGTTAAGTTGGTATGTGCTGTGTTAAGTTGGTATGTGCTATGTTAAGTTGGTATGTGCTGTGTTAAGTTGGTATGTGCTGTGTTAAGTTGGTATGTGCTGTGTTAAGTTGGTATGTGCTGTGTTAAGCTGGTATGTGCTGTGTTAAGTTGGTATGTGCTGTGTTAAGTTAGTATGTGCTGTGTTAAGTTGGTATGTGCTGTGTTAAGTTGGTATGTGCTGTGTTAAGCTGGTATGTGCTGTGTTAAGTTGGTATGTGCTGTGTTAAGTTGGTATGTGCTGTGTTAAGCTGGTATGTGCTGTGTTAAGTTGGTATGTGCTGTGTTAAGTTGGTATGTGCTGTGTTAAGTTGGTATGTGCTGTGTTAAGTTGGTATGTGCTGTGTTAAGTTGGTATGTGTTGTGTTAAGTTGGTATGTGCTGTGTTAAGTTGGTATGTGCTGTGTTAAGTTGGTATGTGCTGTGTTAAGTTGGTATGTGCTGTGTTAAGTTGGTATGTGCTGTGTTAAGCTGGTATGTGCTGTGTTAAGCTGGTATGTGCTGTGTTAAGCTGGTATGTGCTGTGTTAAGTTGGTATGTGCTGTGTTAAGTTGGTATGTGCTGGGGGGGGGGGGGGGGGGGGGGGGGGGGGGGGGGGGGGGGGGGGGGGGGGGGGGGGGGGGGGGGGGGGGGGGGGGGGGGGGGGGGGGGGGGGGGGGGGGGGGGGGGGGGGGGGGGGGGGGGGGGGGGGGGGGGGGGGGGGGGGGGGGGGGGGGGGGGGGGGGGGGGGGGGGGGGGGGGGGGGGGGGGGGGGGGGGGGGGGGGGGGGGGGGGGGGGGGGGGGGGGGGGGGGGGGGGGGGGGGGGGGTGTTAATTGGTTGTGTATTGTTAAATTATATGTGTGTGATTGTGGCGCTGGTATTTTGGTCAGCATATTTTTGTGTTAAATGGCTTTGAATGTTAAATTGTATGTGTCTGTGTTAGTTGGTATGTGCTGTGTTAAGTTGGTATGTGCTGTGTTAAGTTGGTATGTGCTGTGTTAAGTTGGTATGTGTTTGTTAAGTTGGTATGTGCTGTGTTAAGTTGGTATGTGTGTGTTAGCTGGTATGTGTTGTGTTTAGCTTGGTATGTGTTGTGTTAAGTTGGTATGTGCTTGTAAGTTGGTATGTGTTGTGTTAGTGGCATGTGTGTGTTAAGCTGCTATGTGCTGTGTTAAGTTTGTATGTGCTATGTTAAGTTGGTATGTGCTGTGTTAAGTTGGTATGTGCTGTGTTAAGTTGCTATGTGCTGTGTTAAGCTGCTATGTGCTGTGTTAAGCTGCTATGTGCTGTGTTAAGCTGCTATGTGTTGTGTTAAATTGTTTTGTGGGAGGAGAAATTTGTTTTGTGAATTTAAATATTAATTTTTAATTGTTTTTTCCTTGTCAGGCAATCAGGGGAGAGAGAGAGAGAGAGAGAGAGAGAGAGAGAGAGAGAGAGAGAGAGAGAGAGAGAGCAGACAGACAGACAGAGACAGAGAGAGATTAAATACTTCTCTCTCTCTTTCTCTCCAGCAACTACCCGAGCAGTCGTACGTCACTCTCGTACGTCACTGTCGTACGTCACTCTCGTACGACACACCCGGTGTGAGCAGCGTTCACAACTTGACGTTTAAAAGTGACAATAACAACAACACATCCCCTGTGGGTCGGTAAACCTCCTCCCCCTGTGGGCTGTCACTACCCCCTGTGGGCGGCCAACATCCCCCCCTCCCCTGTGAAACCCCCTCCACCCCCTCCATGGGTCTTTTCTACTCCCTATGGGTACCCACTACCCTTATGGGTCGTCAAACCACCACCCACCCCTTCCCTGTGGGTCGTTACCACCTGGTATGGGCGGCCAATCTCTCCCCCTTACATGTTTTCACATGCTTGCACTCACCTATTTGTGGTTACAGGGGTCGAATCTCCGCTCCTGGGGTGGCAGCGGTGGCTGGGGGCTTCTTGGATTAGACAAGACATTGTCTAGGATGACTTAGGAAGTGCCGGGAGGAGCAGAATGCATGTCAATTTATGTTTAGATACTTCTGACATGATCCTTCACGCCAGAAAAATCTAGGATAAAGTAGGATCAAGCAAGATAGTGCAATATAAAGCTAGATCAGCTTTATAATTTGTAAAATGATTATAAAGCTTATTGCACTGTAAACTAATGCAATGGTCCCAATAGATACCTTGCTTCGGTTCAACATTGGTGGTATATTGTGTAATAACAAGTACAGGAAAGTCTGGAACAAGTACAGGGATATCCCAGCAAGATAACACTGAAAGTCTGGAACAAGTACAGGGATATCCCAGCAAGATAACACTGAAAGTCTGGAACAAGTACAGTGATGGACCAACAAGATAACACTTAAAGTCTGGCAAAGGTTACATACCAGCGGTACGGGAAACACCTCTGTCTTCAGGCTCCCGTGAACGCACCAACACCGGCGGTATGCAACAACACTGGCAACGCGAGAAATGCGTGCCAGGAGACGCGCAAAACACCTTACACGCCACGAGTACTGGAGGACGCGGAGCCAGCGTCCAGCCCACACTTGCGAGCGCCTATCAAGGGGCGAAACGTCTCCGATCATTACTATACTGAGGAGTTGACGAGTGAGACACACGTACAACACCTGGGTGTCTTTGTCAACACTGTGAAGAAACACATTGGCTAGCGAGACGTCTTCAAGATAACGCTACCCCAGTGTTGTATCTGTGTCTTATTCTTCAGTATTGAGTATGTTCAGAGGTTACAAGGACCCCCAGTGGAAATCTAAGGACCTCCAGTGGAAATCTAAGGACCTCAGTGGAAATCTAAGGACCCCTAATGGAAATCTAAGGAATCCAGTGGAAATCTAAGGACTCCAACGGAAATCTAAAGACCCATTGAAAATCTAAGAACCCCAGTGGAAATCTAAGGGCCCCAGTGGAAATCTAAGGCCCCCAGTAAAAATCTAAGGACCCCAATGAAATTCTAATTACCCCAGTTAAAATCTAATGACCCCAGTGGAAATCTAAGGAACCCCAGTGGAAATCTGAGAACCCCAATGGAAATCTAAGGACCCCAATGGAATTCAAATTACCCCAGTGAAAATCTAAGGACCCCAGTGGAAATCTAAGGACCTCCAGTGAAAAATCTATGGATTAAGATTAAAAGAGAGAGAGAGACAGGGGTCATTGGGAAACCAAAGTGACAGAGGAGACATGACTTCGACATATTCAGATACCCAAGGGGACCAATTGACGTGAAAAATAGGTAGGATTTCGTAAGTATGACCCGCAGTTGTACTTATTCCTGAGACAGAGAGAGACAGAGAGAACAGACTAACAATCCTGCCAGAGTGCAAAACGTTTATCAGGCTTCCGTGTCAGTATTCCTGGCGTGGTGTAAGTTACAGGCATATCTAAGAGCCACAGGTGTTCATCACTGGCACAAGTGTTCACCGAGGAACGTGTTCACTAACATGTTCCACTCTCTCAGTTACTGTCTCAGCCAGAGGTGTTGAAGACAGGTGTGTAGGAGTGTTGCTCTGGTTGCAGCAGGTGTGAAGGACAGGTGTGTGAAGTGTAAACTACAGCAGGTGTGGAGGACAGGTGTGTGAAGTGTAAAGAATAGCAGGTGTGGAGGACAGGTGTGTTAAGTGTAAACAACAGCAGGTGTGGAGGACAGGTGTGTGTGTGTGTGTGTATGTGTTGTGTGTGTACTCACCTATTTGCACTCACCTATTTGTGTGTGTGTGTGTGTGTGTGTGTGTGTGTGTGGATGTGTGAATGTTACCTTGACTGCAACATGTGACCCATGCCGCAGTCATTGCAACATGTGACCCATGCTGCAGTCACTGTAACATGTGACCCATGCCGCAGTCATTGCAACATGTGACCCACGCTTCAGTCACTGCAGCATCTTGACTCACACAGACAGACCACCGAGTCCGGTGCTCACCAGTAAGTCAGCTAAGAGAGCACCTCCAAGGTGTTCAACTGATCGCTCCTTCGAAGTCCTCAACAGAAACTCCATTACCGAGGGATTACACGAACGACTTCGAGGCGTGAAGAGTGGAGAGACTGCCACGTCGTGACACTGAATTCTATCTACCCTCTCTCTCCATCAGACGTTTTCTGGCGTCGTTAGATTTATATTCTCATTGGCTGAGTCTCACGTAGGACGGGAGTTCATACAGTGTGTTGAAATCTGTCAGACTGTTATTTTGGAATTACATACCATCTCTCAGGACAGCCTATCCGATACACGACAACAAGATGGAGAGGTTCTCAGCGGTAAACATCAAGGGAATGACCATGACTATTTCACAGAGGGGTTCTGGAGACTTGCAAGGAACTGACGAGGGTTCAACTCCTCCCCGACTGCATAGTGCTTTCTTGTTGCTATTGGACAATGCAGTAGTCAGGGGCGAATCTACTATAAAACTAATGAAGCTTAACCTTCAGGGTCTCTAAATCCGGAGGGGACCCAGAAGCGACTTTAGTCCACATTGCATATAAATTTTTGGGTCTGCTGTATGAGTAGTGGTTGCGAAGGGGCCCCACATAACAGTTCAAGCTTCAGGGCCCCAAAAATGTAGGTCCGCCACTTGTAATAGCACTGATGCATTGTATTTCACTAAGTGTGTGTCATACAACGTATGTACGTCTTAAGATGACACGTAAGGTGCTACCTGCTTCAGTGTTCCAGACGTGTCTTGTGTTTGTACAGCACCTGTGTCGTAAACAGAGTTAGGTGCGGTGAAACATAAATATTTACAGTATTTAACGAAACAATGTGGTTAATGAGGTAGAGGTGGCGGTACTGTCTCCTGGTGCTGTGGTACTGGTGGTGGTACTGTCTCCTGGTGCTGTGGTACTGGTGGTGGTACTGTCTCCTGGTGCTGTGGTACTGGTGGTGGTACTGTCTCCTGGTGCTGTGGTACTGGTAGTGGTACTGTCTCCTGGTGCTGTGGTACTGGTGGTGGTACTGTTCCTGGTGCTGTGGTACTGGTGGTGGTACTGTTTCCTGGTGCTGTGGTACTGGTAGTGGTACTGTCTCCTGGTGTTGTGGTACTGGTGATGGTACTGTCTCCTGGTGCTGTGTTACAGGTAGTGGTACTGTCTCCTGGTGCTGTGGTACTGGTAGTGGTACTGTCTCCTGGTGCTGTGGTACTGGTAGTGGTACTGTCTCCTGGTGCTGTGGTACAGGTAGTGGTACTGTCTCCTTGTGCTGTGGTACTGGTAGTGGTACTGTCTCCTGGTGTTGTGGTACTGGTGGTGGTACTGTCTCCTAGTGCTGTGGTACAGGTAGTGGCACTGTCTCCTGGTGCTGTGGTACATGGATGTCCCTGGGTTTGGCACCATATTACTACCCACAACAGAGTCACTGTCTCCTGGTGCTGGGGAGAAGGTTGGCACCATGTTAGGACGAGAGACCTTGAGGACGAGGGGAGAAGTTGGGACTGAGGGACGAGGGGACTGAAGGACGAGGGACTGAAGACAGGGACTGAGAGAAGGACTGTAGATTGAGGAATTAGTTGTAAATCTGTTCTTACACACTTAGCAAGCAAAGATTTTGATACCAAGTGCTAGTAACTAGGCCCATAATCATCCTTAGAGGGATACCGCAAGGACATATGGATAAAACTAGGACTGTCCTCAAGGAACATAGTGGTAAAAGGGTCAAAGAAAAATTGAGAAGGAAGACGAGGAATGAAGAAGGAAGATGAGAGAGAGAGAGAGGCAGCCAGGAAAGCAGGCTCTGTGGGGTTAGATGGAGAGGGGGGTGAGGGGTGGGAGTGGGGTGGGAAGCAATTGCTTCGTTCCACGGTGTTGGAGAAGCTAGAGGTGAGGAGGGTCAGCAATGGCACTAACAACGCTACCAGTGGCACTAGCAACGGCACCAGTGGCACTAGCAACGGTACCAGTGGCACTAGCAATGGTAAAAGTGGCACTAGCAATGGTACCAGTGGCGCTAGCAATGGTACTAGTGGCCTAGCAACGGTACCAGTGGCGCTAGCAATGGTACTAGTGGCGCTAGCAACGGTACCAGTGGCACTAGCAACGGTACCAGTGGCACTAGCAACGGTACCAGTGGCGCTAACAACGGTACCAGCAGTAACAGCAGCAGGAGTGGGGAGGAGTATGGGAGAGGTGTGTCATGGGTCGTCTCCCACGCCTGGCTGGGACCGTGGTAGTGACGATGCTGCTGGTGGTGCTGTTCCTGGTGGTGTTACTGGTGGCGCAACTGGTGCTGGTGGTAATGCTCCTGAAGCTGCTGCTGGTGATACTGGTACTGGTGGTGCTGCTAGAACTGTTGGTGCTGCGTCGTCACTACCGCGGTCCCAGCCTGGCGTGGGAGACGACCCATGACGCATCTCTCCCATACTTCTCACTTCCTCCCCACTATTAAGTAACTGCTCCCCATCCAGACACCTCGTTAAGTCTTTCCCTAGGTGTACTCACCTAGTTGTGGTGACAGGGGTCGATTCACAGCTCCTGGCCCCACCTCTTCACTGGTGTGTGTGTGTCAAAGTGACATGTGTTTACGTGGAAAGGTAGTGAACAGCTGTAATGCTGTGAACCCTACAGTGAAACCTGCAGTGAACCCTGCAGTGAACCTAGCAGTGAACCCTACAGTGAACCCTGCAGTGAACCCTGCAGTTAACAGTACAGTGAACTCTGCAGTGAACCTTGCAGTGAACCCTACAGTGAACCCTACAGTGAACCCTGCAGTTAACCCTACAGTGAACTCTGCAGTGAACCCTGCAGTGAACCCTACAGTTAACCCTACAGTGAACCCTACAGTGAACCCTACAGTGAACCCTGCAGTAAACCCTACAGTGAATCCTACAGTGAACCCTACAGTGAAGCCTTCAGTGAACCCTACAGTGAAGCCTTCAGTGAACCCTACAGAGAACCCTACAGTGAAGCCTTCAGTGAACCCTACAGTGAACCCTACAGTGAAGCCTTCAGTGAACCCTGCAGTAAACCCTACAGTGAATCCCACAGTGAACCCTACAGTGAAGCCTTCAGTGAACCTTACAGTGAATCCTACAGTGAACCCTACAGTGAACCCTGCAGTGAACCCTACAGTGAACCCTACAGTGAACCCTACAGTGAACCCTACAGTGAAGCCTTCAGTGAACCCTACAGTGAAGCCTTCAGTGAACCTAATGAACCACAGTGAACCCTACAGTGAAGCCTCTCCAGTGAACCCAGTAGCCTCAGTGAACCTTACAGTGAAGCCTTCAGTGAAGCCTTCAGTGAACCCTACAGTGAACCCTACAGTGAAGCCTTCAGTGAACCCTACAGTGAACCCTACAGTGAAGCCTTCAGTGAACCCTACAGTGAACCCTACAGTGAAGCCTTCAGTGAACCCTACAGTGAACCCTACAGTGAAGCCTTCAGTGAACCCTACAGTGAAGCCTTCAGTGAAGCCTTCAGTGAACCCTACAGTGAACCCTACAGTGAAGCCTTCAGTGAAACCTACAGTGAAGCCTTCAGTGAAGCCTTCAGTGAACCCTACAGTGAAGCCTTCAGTGAACCCTACAGTGAACCCTACAGTGAAGCCTTCAGTGAACCCTACAGTGAACCCTACAGTGAACCCTACAGTGAAGCCTTCAGTGAAGCCTTCAGTGAAGCCTTCAGTGAACCCTACAGTGAACCCTACAGTGAAGCCTTCAGTGAACCCTACAGTGAACCCTACAGTGAAGCCTTCAGTGAACCCTACAGTGAACCCTACAGTGAACCCTACAGTGAAGCCTTCAGTGAACCCTACAGTGAACCCTACAGTGAACCCTACAGTGAAGCCTTCAGTGAAGCCTTCAGTGAAGCCTTCAGTGAAGCCTACAGTGAACCCTACAGTGAACCCTGCAGTGAACCCTGCAGTGAAGCCTTCAGTGAACCCTACAGTGAAGCCTACAGGAACCTCAGTAACCTCGACCCAGCTGAACCTTCAGAACCTACAGTGACTCAGTGAGCTAGTGAACTGTGAGGCCTTTCAGTAGGAACCACAGTGACCTCCAGTGACCCTCCGCTGATTGAGAGTGCTCAGGAGAGAGAGGTGAGGAAAAGATCAGTGAGGAGAGAGAGAGAGAGAGAGAGAGAGAGAGAGAGAGAGAGAAGACAGACAGACAGACAGACAGAGAGAGAAACACTACTCACCTACCTGTGTTTGCTCATCCTCTCCTTCTAGACTACTTTGCTATCGTCCTTATTATATCTGCTCTTGAAGCTGTGTATTGAGTTTGTCTCTACCACCACCACTTCCCAACCACAATGGGAGTAAGAAAAGAGCACTTTCTTTCCTCCCTATGACTCTTGTGTGTCATCACCTGCCACCTGTCTCCCTGATCCTGGTCCTCTTAATTCAGTGTGTCCCTGTCTACCCTGTCAGATTTTGTATGTCGTAATCATATCTCCCTTAGTGCTCATCTCCGCCAAGGTCGTCATATTCAGTATGTTCAATTTCAAAGTTCTGGTACTAGTCTGGTTGCAAATCTTTAGATCTTTTAGGAGCTTTAGTACGCACCTGACCAGGCTTAACACGACTGGATTATTTATCCAGGTCCTTTTAACTCTGATATTTGCAGCTTCTTTCCACCCATGCTGTATTCTGTGTCCGGTCTGCCCTCTCCCACAAAACGCATGATTATACATTTATTTGAGTTCAACTCGAGAAACCACTTGTGTGACCCCATCTTCCTCTGTTGAAGTCTCTGTGCAGTTTATCACTGTCCTCTCCTGTTCTTATTCTTCTCATTAATCTTACATCGTCAGCAAACAGTGACACACAGGACTCAATCATTTCTGGTAGGTCATTCATATATGTTAGAAACAGCAGTGGTCCCAACACCGTTCCTTGCGGAACCCCACTAGTTACTCTCTCCCATTCTATGTCTCATCCCTAACTGTTGCTCTCTGCCTTCTGTTATTCAGGTACTCCCTGACACTGGACACTCTCCCTTTTAACCCTTCTCATAATTTCTTTTCTACAGTCCAAGAAAACGCAGTCCATCCAGCCCTGTCTTTCTTGTGTGTGTTGCAGGGTCGAGTCACAACTCCTGTTCCCGCCAGACACTGGCCGCTACTAGGTCACTCTCCCTGCTTCATGAGCTTTATCATACCTCTTCTTAAAGCTATGTATGGATCCTGCCTCCACTACATCACTTCCCAGACTATTCCACTTCCTAACGACTCTGTGACTGAAGAAATACTTCCTAACATCCCTGAGTCTTCAACTTCAAAATGTGACCCCTTGTTGCTGTGTCCATCTCTGGAACATCCTGTCTCTGTCCACCTTGTCGATTCTTCTCAGTATTTTATATGTCGTTATCATATTCCCCTATCCCTCCTGTCCTCCAGTGTCGTCAGTTGATTTCCCTTAACCTCTCTTCCTAGGACATGCTCTTTAGCTCCGAGAGATGTGCCAGGTGTTATACTCACCCCAAAATCCTTTCGTTGAGTGAGGTTTGTAGTCTCTGACCCCTTAGATTGTACTCCGTCTGAGGTCTTCTTTGCCCTTTCCCAATCTTCATTACTTTGCATTTGGTGGGGTTGAATTCCAGGAGCCAGTTTTTAGACCAGGCCTGCAGCCTATCAGATTCCTTTGTAGTTCTGCCTGGTCCTCATCCGATTGAATTGTCTCATTAACGTCACATCATCTGCAAACAGGGACACTTCTGAGTTTATCCCTTCCGTCATGTCGTTCACATATACCAGAAACATCACCGGTCCTAGGACTGACCCCTGTGGAACCCCGCTCGTCACAGGCGCCCACTCTGACACCTCGTGATGTACCATGACTCGTTGTTGCCTCTCTGTCAGCTATTCTCTGATCCACTGTAGTGCCTTCCCTGTTATCCCTGCCTGGTCCTCCAGCTTTTGCATTAATTTCTTGTGTGGAACTGTGTCAAAAGCCTTTTTGTAGTCCAAGAAAATGCAATCTACCCACCCCTCTCTCTCTTGTCTTACTGCTGTCACCCTGTCATAGAACTCCAGTAGGCTTGTGACACAGGATTTCCCGTCCCTGAAACCGTGCTGGTTATCGTTGATAAGCTCATTCCTTTCTTGGTGCTCCACTACTCTCCTCCTAATAATCTTCTCCATGACTGCATACTATACATGTTAGTGTGTGTGTGTACTCATCTAATTGTGGTTGCAGGGGTTGAGTCATAGCTCCTGGCCCCTCCAGCCTAATCTGTGTGTGTGTGTTTGAATGTGTACATATATGTACATGTGTGTGTGCTTGTACATGTACTCACCTATATGTGGCTGCAGGGGTCGATTCATAGCACATGTGTGCGCATGTGTGTGTACTTGTATGTGTACACGTGTGTGTTGTGTGTGTGTGTGTGTGTGTGTGTACACGTGTGTGTGTGTGTGTGTAGCAGGTGCAGCACTCCCTAGTACCGCCCACGCTGCTATTGATCTCACACCCACGCCCTCCTGCCCCTCTCCACGCCCTCCTCCCGCCCACCTCCTACTCCCTTCCCTACGCCTCTCTCACCCCAACCACGCGTCCTCTCGGAAGCCCACGCCTATACTCGCCTTCCCCTCAATTGCCGCCCACAGACACCCACCTAGTGGAGGCTGCCTCACGCCCGCACGCCCACACAGGATTCTATCCACCTCCCGTGCGCACCCATGCTCACTTTTTTTTCTCTTAGCAAGATCTCCCACGCTCTCTTCCCACGCTCTCTCCCATGCTCTTTCTCTCTCCCCACGCTCTCTCTCTACCTCTCTCCACGCTTCTCTCTCCCACGCTCCTCCCACTCCCCCATGCTCTATCTCCCCACGCTTCCTGTCCCCACGCACTCTCTCAACACACTCCCTCTCCCCATCCTCTATCTCTACACGCTCTCCCTCCACGCTCTCTCCCCACGTTCTCTCTTCACGCTCTCTCCCCATGTTATCTCCCCACGCTCTCTCTTCCTACGCTCTCTCTCCACGCTCTCTCCCCACGTCTCTCCCCACGCTCTCTCCCCACGCCTCTCCCCACGCTCTCTCTCCACGTTCTCTCTCCCCACGCTCTCTCCCCACGCTCTCTCCCCACGCTCTCTCCCCACGCTCTCTCTCCCACGCCTCTTCTCCGCTCCCCTCTCTTCCACGCTCTCTCTCCACGCTCTCTCCTCACGCTCCTCTCCCCACGCTCTCTCCTCACGCTCCTCTCCCACGCTCTTCTCCACGCTTTTCCAAACACTCTCTCCACACTCTGTCCCCACGCTCTCCTCACGTCTTTCTCCCCACGCTCTCTCTCTCTCACGCTCTCTTTCTCCACGCTCTCTCCCAACGCTCTCTCCCAACGCTCTCTCCCAACGCTCTCTCCCAACGTCTTCCCAACGCTCATCTTTTCCCTTCGTGACTAGTACCCTCTCAAGCTCAGCATGCCAGCCTTCAAGCAGACGGCTCACTCGCAGCCTCACGTGAACCGGGTGACCTCTCCTTCACACTCACAGGTATCTTTGACCTCCTATATCTCTCTCAGACCACACAAGATATATTCTGCACGACAACGCTCCTCTCTCCACGCTCTCTCCCCGAACGCTCTGGCTTCCCACGCTCTCTCTCCATGCTCTCTCCCCACGCTCTCTCCCTACGCTCTCTCCCCACGCTCCCTCTCCCCCGCTCCCTCTCCCCACGCTCTCTCCACGTTCTCTCTCCCTCCACTCTCTCTCTCCCCACGCTCTCCCCGCTCTCTCTCCCACGCCTCTCTCCCACGCTCTCTCTCCCCACGCTCTCTCTCCCACGCTCTCTCTCCCCACGCTCTCTCTCCCCACGCTCTCTCTCCCACGCTCTCTCCCCTCGCTCCTTCTCCCCACGTTCTTTCCTCACGCTCACCCACATTCCCCATGCTATTTAGCCATTTTGCAGTCACCTACTTATGACTTCAGGGGTCGAATCACCGCTCCTGGTCCCGCCTCTTGATGCTCGCCTAACCTGATTTTGAAAGTAATACTTCCTGGCATCTCTGTGGTCTATCTCTGTCTTCCCTTGTTTACCTGTTTCCCGCCTCTCGAGCCTTCTATCCTTGCTCACCCTCTCAGATGCTCTGGGGATCTTGTATGTCGCTGTCATGTCTCGCCTGGTTCTTTTGTCCCGAATACCTTGAATCAAGACTAAGGTATTGAACACCTTGAATGAAGACTAAGAGACTGAACACCTTAAAGTAACCTCTCTACTTCCCATGTCTGCAGTATAAAAGTGGCCTCAGTATTCGACTGAAGATGCCTGCTGAGAAGGCGACAGTTTCAGACTCTGAAGATAGCTGAGTGCTGTGCATAGCTCTGATTCATCTAACATCTCCTAAGCTAATCTAACCCAACCTGTCCTCATCTAAGCTAACCTAACCCAACCTGTCCTCATCTAAGCTAACCTAACCCAACCTGTCCTTAGTGCAATTTCCAGTCTGTCTTCCCAAACTGGGGAAACCTCTCAAAGCTTAACTAATAAATTGGGGAAACCTCTCCAAGCTCACTCCTCAAGCTTTGGAAAGTTTGAGGAGTGGCGACAGCTTCCGGGCACCTGTGTAAGCTCTGGGCCGGGCGAGACGTAATGGGCACGTCTCGTATCGTCTGCTGCCCATGTTACCTAGTACTAAATAGGTACCTGTTAGGTTTCTCCCTAATAATAAACAGGTGAAGGATGATGCTTATACACACACACACACACACACACACACATACATACATACACATACATACATACATACATACACTACATACACACACACACACAACATACATACATACACACATATGTATGTGAGTACATACACTGCTTTGCAAGACACACAAGCACCCTAAGGTCAAACTGAAGAGAGGTCACAGGAAAGGTCAGAGGGGCGGTAAAGGCAAAGTCCGTAGGTGAGGTAAGAGGTGAGAGGTCAGTGAGGTGAAGTGAGGGGTCTGGGAGTTGAAATGAGGGAACGGTGACATGAGTGAATGTGAGTTGAACATGCTCCCCTATTGGCCGATTTATATATGTGAGCGTGTGTATTATCCAGAGGGCTGAGGAGGGTTGTTGAGATGGTTTGGACACTTAGAGAGGATGGAGCAAAATAGGATCACTTGGAGGGTGTATAAATCTGTAGTGAAGGGAAGGCGGGGTAGGAGTCGTCTTAGCAAAGGTTGTAGGGAGGGGGTAAAGGAGGTTTTGCATGCGAGGGGCTTGGAAATCCAACAGGATTGTGAGCAAGGTAACATTTATGAAGGGATTCGGGAGAAACCGGTTAGTCGGACTTGAGTCCTGGAGGTGGGAAGTACAGTGCCTGCACTCTGAAGGAGGGGTGGAGATATTGTAATTTGGAGAGGCATCTGAGCCGTAGTATCGGCACGCCTCTGGCAAGACAGTGATGGAGTGAATGATGGTGAAAGTGTTTCTTCTTTTTTTTGGGTCACCCTGCCTCGGTGGGAGACGGCTGGTGTGATAAAAAATATATATACATAATCTATCCAAAAGTAAGAGTGAAAATTGAATGGCCTTTGCGGACAGAAATTGAGTTGAGGTTAAGGGGAAAAAATGAAGCGAACTTACTAAGTTTTCCCAGTGGTAAAACTTGGATTGTTTTAAAGTTTCATCACACTGAATGCAATCAGTGGAAGTATTTAAAACACTTTGCAACTTGTTGCATGGCTTGAAAACACGACAATATCTAGGCTTACAAGCGAGACACCCAGGATGAATCCGCGGTGAGGCGGGACTTAGTAGCACGTCTCCTAAAACCTGCTGCCTCTGTTCACCCAACAGAAAGTAGGTGCTTGTACTCTAGCAGACTGTTGTGGGTGGCATCCTATGG
Source organism: Cherax destructor (assembly GCA_009830355.1). Classification (NCBI taxonomy): domain Eukaryota; kingdom Metazoa; phylum Arthropoda; class Malacostraca; order Decapoda; family Parastacidae; genus Cherax; species Cherax destructor. Next base: position 315,040 of record WNWK01000319.1, read on the forward strand.
AAGGACAGCAGGACCCCAGAAGATCCTACAGTAACCACAGAGATAATATTAAGAGACTACGAACTGTCGGCATAAGTCTTTCCTAAGAGACAGGAAGCAAACTGTGAAGGTTAGTAACATAAGTCAGAGCCCCCATCCATAACACGTGGGGTTCCCCAGGAGAGTATTCTGGGTCCCTCACTGATTCTGTAGCGTAAACTCTTGGGGTATGGAGATGATAGTGCTCTTCTAGTCTGAGGTGAAGATCCACAAGACATAGCTAATGTACTATCACTCGAACTGGAGTCTTGCAGACAGTGGCTAATGAAACCAACTATCGCTACATTTAGAAAAATAGAAGCCATACTCTTCTATTTTTTTCTGGGAATGCACTTTGACCCAGGCATGTCAGGAGCATTGATAGTTAACAATGTAGCAAAAAAAAACAAATGCCAGGTTAAAGTTCCTCTGTAGACAGGCACAATGTCTACCTACTGAGGGGCGCAGGACCCTGTGTCATGTACGTAATTCCTGTTCTTTGTGGTATCCTGCTTAAACGAAAAATTGAGAGAGTACAAATTACTCGGTATTAAATGGTGAGAATGATCCTGGACCTGGGATCAAGAGAGCATCTGGCCAGGATGAATTACAACAGCTGGAAATGCTTATTGACGCAGATAGCGTCAGACAGCATAAGCTAAACCATGTTGACAAATATTGCTTTCAATCGGTGTCCGGAATATCTCTACAAGTGAACACAATATTGTAGCACCTTACAGTAGGTGCTACAATAGGTGCACCTACAGTAGGTGCACAGTTATAAACGAGTAGAGCGGAATGCCTTACCAGGGCAAGTCAGGAAGACAACTACAACAAGTACCTAATGAACGAAGCTACAGATAGGGATGAGAGTGATTGCTCGTATAGTTATTATTCCTGTAAATATTATACTCAAATTTTAATTTTTTCATTTATATTCTCGTAATTTCATTTTTATGTAGCTGATTTACTCTGTTTATTTCGTTCATCAATGATGATAATTAATATAAAATTATCCAATTGTACCTAAATAAATTTACACTGAGTTATTCTTGGCTAAATTCTCTTTAATTTGTCATATAAAATCAATGTAAAAGATTTTTACGTACAAGTACACGTACGTACAGTTGTACAAGTTTAGGTGAATACAAATATCATACATAGTAACATATATTATTGTAACCACGAACGAGTGGTATTTAATCAATAATAACACTGCGACTAGCCGGGGGATCGAACCCGTGTTTTTTTTTAGCCCACCTCATGGTGAGCGAAAATTCACGACGCTCTAACCCACTGGACCATAGGACCGTAGGACTGTGTGGTCCAGTGGGTTAGAGCGTCGTGAGTTTTTCGATCACCATGAGGCGGGCTAAAAAAAAACACGGGTTCGATTCCCGGCTAGTCGCAGTGTTGTTATTGATAGTAATGTATGTGTAAATTGCCCACCAGGATGGCCAAAAAGTCAGACAAGGAACTTATTTCCACTGGGATAGTTGATTACATCAGTGGTAGTATACCGTGGCTCAGTTGGTACCGTCTTTAGTTCACTGGGGACCGTGGTTCGATCACTGGCACGGGTGGAAGAGATGGGTATGTTTCCTTACACCTGCTGTCCCCTGTTCACTAGCAGTAAGTAGGTGAATGGGTGTTGGTCGACTGTTGTACTTACCTATTTGTGGTTGCAGGGTTGATTCATAGCTCCTGGCCCCGCTCCTGGGTCGCACCCTGGGTGGGAGGAGATTAAAGAACCCAGTGGAAATAAGACTGACAGTCCTCGATCACGTTGGCTTGAATGGCTTATCCTGGGTGGCTTAAACTCCTGTTAAAAATCCCAACAAAAATCTCTCATAAGTTGATGCATGAGATTATAGTTTCCCCTTAAACAAGTGCGCGACGCTCGTTTTCTTTGGATGAAAACCGATTCCGTTTTCTGTTAATGACTCCTGAGTTGCCAGAGCTCATCGTCTCCAAATTTTCTTCAACATCATTTCTTTTTCTCTTGTGACTCAATACATGATCACATATATAACTAATTACGAGTGTGACCAGATACAAACATGTAAATAGTTCATCACCAGTCCCAGGAGCCATTATGTGCCTCTGTTATGTTGAGGTACAGTCCCTGGACCCATTATGTGCCTCTGTAATGTTGAGGTACAGTCCCTGGACCCATTATGTGCCTCTGTTATGTTGAGGTACAGTCCCAGGAGCCATTATGTGCCTCTGTTATGTTGAGGTACAGTCCCTGGACCCATTATGTGCCTCTGTAATGTTGAGATACAGTCCCTGGACCCATTACGAGTCTCTATAATCCTTCAACTACCCTCCACACCATGGGTATGGAGTATACCTGGAGGGTGTTTCGGGGTCAACGTCCCGAGGCCCGGTCCATGACCAGGCCTCCTAATAAAGATATTAAACTACTAACTCAACTTTTTCATTAATATGGTGTTTGGTGACTCACAGTCACTAAAAACAACAGACAGCCCCGACTCCACAAAGGTGGCAGCAACTGCAAAGAATTACAGGCCGATAGCACTAACGTTCCACATCATAAAGATCTTTGAAAGGGTTCTAAGAAGCAAGATCGCCACCCACTTAGATACCCATCAGTTACACAACCCAGGGCAACATGGGTTTAGAGCAGGTCGCTCCTGTCTGTCCCAACTACTGGACCACCATGACAAGGTCCTGGATGCACTGGAGGACAAACAAAATGTAGATGTAGTATACACAGACTTTGCGAAACGCTTCGACAAGTGCGATCATGGCGTAATGGCACACAAAATGCGTGATCAAGGACTAACAGGAAAAGCGTATAGATGGATCTATAACTTCCTAACAAATAGAACACAAAGAGTAATAGTGAACAGAGTCAAGTCAGAGGCGGATACTGTGAAAAGCTCTGTTCCACAAGGCAAGTACTTTCTTCCCTCCTGTTCCTCATCCTCATATCTGACATAGACAGAGATGTAAGCCACAGCACCGTGTCCTCCTTTAATGATGATACCAGAATTTGCATGACAGTATCATCCACTGAGAACACTGCAGATCTCCAAGCGGACATTAACCAAGTCTTTAAGTGGGCCGCAGAAAACAAATTTCAATTACTCCGCTATGAAAACTCGAGGAAGTCCCTTGACCTGTACTCCTTGGAACGCAGGCGAGAAAGATACATGATAATATACACTTGGAAAATCCTAGAGGGACTAGTCCCAAATCTGCACACGGAAATCACTCCCTACGAAACCAAAAGACTGGCAGGAGATACAACATCTCCCCAATCAAAAGTAAGGGCGCTATGAGTACACTAAGAGACAACACAGTAAGTGTCAGGGGCCCAAGACTGTTCAACTGTCTCCCAGTATACATAAGGGGGATTACTAATAGACCCCTGGCTGTCTTCAAGAGGGAGCTAGACAGGCACCTAAAGACAGTACCTGACCAGCCGGGCTGTGGTTCGTACGATGGACTACGTGCGGCCAACAGTAACAGCCTTCCTTTTCCTTTCTCACTTCTCTCATCCAGTTCCTTATTTCACCTCTTCCTTTCTCAGTGTCCTCCTCCACTTCCCCATTCTTTTCTTACTCTTCTTCCTCATTTTCAACCTTCGTGCCTTTCGTGATCTCTAAACTGCAAATTGGATATTACCAGGAGTCGACGGTAGAGGCCTTGGGGAGGGGGAAGGGGGGAGGAAGGGGAAGGGGGAGGAGAGAAGGGGAGTGGGGAAGGAGGAAGTCATCCCCAACCCCCACCACCTCATTGCTTGTGTCCTTGCTATTCCTTGGCACTTATTGGCCTTATCCTATCTCCCTTATCCTCTCCCTTTCGTCTATACGACCATTCAGTGTCGTGGGATTCTGGAATAGGGATGTACCTGTTTGGGATCACTAAATAACTGGGGTCTGAGGTTTTGAAATAGAGGGATATATGTCTGGGATCATTAAGGAACAGGGGTCTGGGGTTTTGAAAAAGAGGGATACCTGTATGATATCATTAAGGAACAGGGGTCAGGGGTTTTGAAAAAGAGGGATACCTGTATGGGATCATTAAGGAACAGGGGTCTGGGGTTTTGAAATAGAGGGATACATGTCTGGAATCTTTAAGGAACAGGGGTCTGGGGTTTTGAAAAAGAGGAATACCTGTATGGGATCATTAAGGAACAGGGGTCTGGGGTTTTGAAATAGAGTGATACCTGTCTGGGAATCACTGATAAACAGCGGGAGAGGATAGTTTTCAGTGTTATACCTTGCCTCTCTCTCTTTCCTCTAGCCTCCCTATACCCATCCCAGTGAGCCTACCTTTACCCTCTACCTTCTAGTCTCATTCTCTCCTCCATATCCTCCCTTTCCTCCCTCCCTTCCCCTTTCCCCCCTCCCCTAGACTCTGCAGTTGGTTCTGTGTTGATGGAGGATAGTGCCTCTGCTGATGACGCTAGTTGGATAGGGAGGCAAAGGGCCCCTTCACTAAATATTTTTCTCGTTGATGAGAAGCTGTTGAAGGGTGATCCTCAAAGAGTGAACCTCAAAGAGTGATCTTCAAAGGGTGATCCTCGAAGGGTGTGATCCTCAAAGGGTGTGATCCTCAAAGGGTGTGATCCTCAAAGGGTGATCCTCAAAGGGATAGTGTCCACAGGATGATCCTCGGAGCGTAGTCCACAAAGGGTGGCCAAAAAAGGGTATCCACAGAGAAAGGGGGACGGGTTGTTCCTCAAAGGGTGTGATCCTCAAAGGGTGTGATCCTCAAAGGGTGATCCTCAAAGGGATGGTGTCCACAGGATGATCCTCGGAGCGTAGTCCACAAAGGGTGGCCAAAAAAGGGTATCCACAGAGAAAGGGAGACTGGTTGTTCCTCAAAGGGTGATTTTTAAAAAAAAAAAAAGGTAGGTAGCAAAGGGTGATCCTCAAAGGCTGGTCCACAAAGGGTGGACCAGAAGTGGTGGTCCTAAAGTGGTGGTCCACAAGTGGTGGTCCACAAGTGGTCCAGTCAGTGGTCTTAGTGGCTATGGTCTTGTTTGTGCTGGCTGACTGGCTCGTCACTCACCCTCACTTCCTTCCGCCATCTCCAGCCTTTTCACCTCCATGTTGATATGCAGATTACTCTTCTCTCTTGATGACCACGGCGTCCGTGGAGGACCTCAGGGGTCCGTGAAGGAGCTCAGGGTCCATGCCAGCCCCAGGCGTCCGTGGAAAACCTCAGGGGTCCGTGGCAGCCCCGGGCGTCCATGGAGGACCCCAGGAGTCTGTGGCAGCTCCAGGCGTCCGTGGAGGACTCAAGGGGTCCGTGGAGGACCCAAGGGGTCCGTGGAGGACCCAAGGGGTCCGTGGAGGACCCAAGGGGTCCGGAGGACCCAGGGTCCGTGGCAGCCCCAAGAGTCCGTGGAGGATCTCAGGGGTCCGTGGCAGCCCCATGCGTCCGTGGAGGATCTCAGGGGTCCGTTGTAGCCCCAGGCGTCCGTGGAGGATCCCAGGGGTCCGTGGCAGCCTCAGGCGTCCGTGGAGGATCCCAGGGGTCCGTGGCAGCCTCAGGCGTCCGTGGAGGACTCCAGGGGTCCGTGGAGGACTTCAGAGGTCAGTGGCAGCCCCAGGCGTCCGTGTGGGACCCCAGATTTCCATGGGATCCCACACGGCGTCCCTTCACATGTGTCAGTGGAGGTTCCCTGGCATCTGTGGGGTCCCTGGGTCTCCCCTGTCGTCCGTGGATGTCCTCTGGCGTCCGTGGGTGTCCACTGGCGTTCGTGGTTGTCCACTGGCGTCCGTGGGTGTCCCCTGGCGTCCGTGAGTGTCCCCCATGGGTCCGTGAGTATTTCCCAGGCGTCCCTCTAATACGTCCTCCGCCTCTTTCACTCCTACTGAATTTTTATTATTTTTTTTTACTCTTGGAAAATAGTAAAAGCTTTTCTGGTCTGCAGTTTCAACGATCTGTGATTATTTTCCCCTCAGTTAGTAACTCAGGGGACTCATTTCCCCTCAGTTAGTAACTCAGGGGACTCCTTTCCCCTCAGTTAGTAACTCAGGAGACTCCTTTCCCCTCAGTTAGTAACTCAGGGGACTCCTTTCCCCTCAGTTAGTAACTCAGGGGACTCCTTTCCCCTCAGTTAGTAACTCAGGGGACTCATTTCCCCTCAGTTAGTAACTCAGGGAACTCCTTTCCCCTCAGTTAGTAACTCAGGGACTCATTTCCCCTCAGTTAGTAACTCAGGGGACTCCTTTCCCCTCAGTTAGTAACTCAGGGGACTCTTTTCCCCTCAGTAACTCAGGGGACGTCTTTCCCCTCAGTTAGTAACTCAGAGAACTCCTTTCCCCTCAGTTAGTAACTCAGGGGACTCTTTTCCCCTCAGTAACTCAGGGGACTCCTTTCCCCTCAGTTAGTAACTCAGGGGACTCTTTTCCCCTCAGTAACTCAGGGGACTTCTTTCCCCTCAGTTAGTAACTCAGAGAACTCCTTTCCCCTCAGTTAGTAACTCAGGGGACTCTTTTCCCCTCAGTAACTCAAGGGACTCCTTTTCCCTCAGTTAGTAATTCAGGGGACTCCTTTCCCCTCAGTTAGTAACTCAGGGGACTCCTTTCCCCTCAGTTAGTAGCTCAGGGGACTCCTTTCACCTCAGTTAGTAACTCAGGGGACTCCTTTCCCCTCAGTTAGTAACTCAGGGGACTTCTTTCCTCTCATTTAGTAATTCAGGGGACTCCTTTTCCCTCAGTTATTAACTCAGGGGACTTTTTTCCCCTCAGTAACTCAGGGGACTCCTTTCCCCCAGTTAGTAGTAGTAGTAGCAGCAGTAGTAGCCGCAGTACTAATAGTAGCAGTAGTAATAGTATTAATAGTAGTAGTAGAGAGGAGGTGTTGATTCGCCGGGAATTCTCCTGGCCCGGGTCTATTCCAGATGGCGACCCGGCTCCGGCTCCCTGTCGTGGGAGTATCAGAGACCCATGTCTCCCTCCCATGGGAGGAGGTACAAGTACCCCCTCATCGTTGGGACCAACTGTCCCCAGGCCTAGCCACATTCCCCACCCGCACGGGGCTCGTAGGGAGAAGCTAGGCCTCTCTGGTCTGCTATCTTCCCCGCCCCAGGGAGGCCGATGGGAAGGGCAGTCTTGCGAGCTGCAGATGTAAATCGCCTCGGGTCGTTCACAAATACACGAACGTAAATAAGGTTATTTTGGTACAATAATCATACATAATAACATGAGTGTAAATTACCTAGGATAACCAAAAAAAAAAAGGTCCAACCAAGTGACTTATTGCCATTAGGGGTCTTGAAAGGTGCTCTGTGAAAGGAGGTTGCACATGGGGTGTTAATTAACGGCAGCAGAGTTATAGCTGCAGACCAGACGTAAGCTGAAATATAGCAGTGTTATAACTCCAGAGATAATTGATAGTAACACAGTTATAGCTCCAGACCAGACATAAACATAACGTTTTCTCTAAAGCAGACTCACAACAGTACAGCCTCTGGTCTTACTGATCACTGATCTCTCTCTCTCTCTCTCTCTCTCTCTCTCTCTCTCTCTCTCTCTCTCTTTCTCTCTCTCTCTCTCTCTCTCTCCCTCTTTAAGTTTATTTAGGTTGAGGTAAATATGAATACAGTTATACAAATTTATCATACATAGTAACATATGTGTAAATCACACACGCTGCAGTGTTGTTGATATATCAGTCGATATTTGTCTGTGTGTTCTTGTTTGCTTAACTGTCTGTCACCTCCCCCCCCCCTCCAGACTCTGGTTAGTTTTCTACACACAAACACACACACAGGCTGGGCCAGGAGCTATGAATCGACCCCCTGCATCCACAAATAGGTAAGAACAAATAGATAAATACACACACGCGCGTTTGTTTGTCTTATCGTGCCACTAGCACGATAAGAGAACACAATAAGTGTGAGGGGCCCAAAACTGTTCATCTGCCTCCCAGCATACATAAGGGGTGTCTTCAAGAAAGCGCTGGACAGGCACCTAAAGTCAGTACCTGACCAGCCGGGTTGTGGTTCGTACGTCGGGTTGCGTGCACCAACAGTAACAGCCTAGTTGATCAGGCCTGGTCACAGACCGGGCCGCGGGGGGCGTTAACCCCGAAACCCTCTCCAGGTATTGTATTCTCTTCCGTTCTTTCTTCTAATCTTCCATTGCCCTCTCTACTTCGTCTTACCTGTCTTTATCTTTCTTCCTTTATCACCCGTCTACCTAATTTCTTTAAGTGTCTCTTATTTTCCTCTCGTCTGTTTCCTTTCTTTGTTCACTCTCATTCTGCACTTTATAATTCAGTACTTCATCATTACATTCCTCTGTTCCTCTCTTCCTCTTCTTCTTCTTCTTCTTCTCGCTACGCCTCTGCTCTCCTCCCTTCACTCGCAATCTATCTTATTTACAACGAAGACATTTACAAGATTTACACTAGGAGCTGCACACTATATTTTTACAAGATAAAGTCTCTTATCCCACCTCAGTTCATCTTAAAGCCCTGGAAATACCATTGTGTGGACACTGTATATTGCTTTATGTATAAAGCCGCGTGCGTAAAGTCTGTATGCGTATAGTGTATGTGTATACAGTATGCATAGTGCGTAGGTGTATGCGTGGTATATATAGTATTTTTGCTGCCTATGTTAAGGCTATCGGTGTACAATTATATATTTTGAGTAATATCTGGAGGTAAGACTGGAGGTCACTGGAGTAATATCTGGAGGTGAGTAGGACTGGAGGTTTCTGGAGTAATATCTGGAGGTAAGACTGGAGGTTACTGGAGTAATATTAGTCAGTTTGGAAGATTAGTCATCCCTGAACCATGACAACCATGACAACTATGACAACCGTGACAACTATGACAGCCATGACAACCATGACAACTATGACAAACAGGACAACTATGACAACCAGGACAACTATGACAACCAGGACAACTATGACAACCAGGACAACTATGACAACCAGGACAACTATGACAACCAGGACAACTATGACAACCATGACAACCATGACAATTATGACAAACAGGACAACTATGACAACCATGACAACTATGACAAACAGGACAACTATGACAACCAGGACAACTATGACAACCAGGACAACTATGACAACCAGGACAACTATGACAACCAGGACAACTATGACAACCAGGACAACTATGACAACCAGGACAACTATGACAACCACCCCTCATTAAACTCAAAGTAATACTTGTATTAATGTTGGTAGAATTACCGACAATATGTTAGGTAATAAGGACACAAGTACAACTAATGCGACATTTTATTGTGGCAACGTTTCGCTCTCCAGGAGCTTTATGAAGCGAAACGTTGCCACAATTAAATGTCACATTAGTTGCATTTGTGTTCTTTTACCTAAAAGTAATACTTTTTCCGAGGGGGAGAATGTTTTTTGGGGGTCTTTTTTTTGGGGAGGGGGGCTTTTTTTATTGTTTAAACGTGTTATTCTCAAGGAAAGAATATTATTTTTCGTTTTTCATATGTCCTTAACATTATTGACTATATTTTTCTACTCCTGGAGTCCGGCCCTGGGCCAGGCTCGTCTGGTGCTTGTCTGGTCAACCAGGCTGTTGCTGCTGGTGGCTCGCTGACCCACATACCCATCACAGCCTGGTTGATCTGGCACCTGGTGAAGATACTTGTCCAGTTACTTCTTGAAGACTATTACATTTGTGCCAGCCGTGTTTCTGTTATCCTATGCTAAGATGTTGAATTGTCTGGAGCCACGGATGTTGACACAATGTTCTCTCATTGTGCCCACGGCCTCCCTGCTTTTCACTGGGTTTATTTTGGATTTCCTCCCATATATCTAGCTTTAGGATGCTGTTATGGCTGTATGCAGGTTTGGGATCAGGCCCTCAAGTCCCCTCAAGTACTTTCCATGAGACACCTGCTGTCTCCGTTCACCCATCAGTAAAATAATAATAATAATAATAATAATAATAATAATAATAATAATAATAATTATATAATATATACTATAATAAAAATTTTCTTATTTACTACAAGGTATACAGTCCTAGCTGACATCAGTGACATACTACTATATAGAAAGTCCCTTGTTATGCTGAGCATTTCGGACAGATTAGGTCAGTGTCCTAGGATGCGACTCACACCAGTCGACTAACACCCAGGTACCCATTTTACTGATGGGGAACATAGACAGCAGGTGTAAAGAAACACGCCCAATGTTTCTGCCCTGGCTAGGAATCGAACCCAGGCCATCGCCGTGTGAAGCAAGAGCTTTAGCCACCAGACAACCAGAGCCCCTGGTGTTAGTCGACTGGTGTGGGTCGCATCCTGAGACAAAACTGACCTAATTTGCGGGAAATGCTCAGCATAACAAGCAACTTTCTATATAGTAGTATGTCATTTGTGTCAGCTATGGTCTGTATACCTTGTACATGTACTTGTACAGTAGAAATAGATTATTATTATTATTATTATTATTATTATTATTATTATTATTATTATTATTATTATTATTATTATTATTATTATTATTATTATTATTATTATTATTATTTTCTCTACTCCTCTCCAGTGAGTACATATTTAAGACGTAGTGGCGTTCCTAGTAATTTAAATGATTTATTGGTTCTTAGTTGACATAGTAATGTGCTCTGATTGTGTTCACGGCGCCTCTGCATTTATCATCTTCTGTTCCTAAATTTTATATTCTTCCTTCCATCTATACTCTCCTTCCTTCCTTCCATCTATACTCTCCTTCCTTCCTTCCATCTATACTCTCCTTCCTTCCTTCCATATATACTCTCCCTCCTTCCATCTAGGCTCTCCCTCCTTCCTTCCATCTAGGCTCTCCCTCCTTCCTTCCATCTAGGCTCTCCCTCCTTCCTTCCATCTAGGCCTGTTTCTCTATCTCTATTCCGTCTTTGTAGATCCATTCATACACATCAACCATTCATGCACATCATTCATGTATTCCATTAATACACATCTTCCATTCACATCAGATATATATATTTGTCAGTGAGTCGTGTCATGCAGGAGCCTCTGGTCTCTGGTTTCTGGTCTCTGGTCTTCGGTCTCCTGTCTCTGTTCTCTGGTTTCTGGTCTCTGGTCTTCGGTCTCCTGTCTCTGGTCTCTGGTTTCTGGTATCTGGTCTCTGGTTTATGGTATCTGGTCTCTGGTTTATGGTACATGGTCTCTGGTTTGTGGTCTCTGGTGTCTGGTTTCTGGTCTCTGGTGTCTGGTTCTGGTCCCTGGTCTCTGCTATCTGGTCCCTGGTCTCTGCTATCTGGTCCCTGGTTTCCGGTCTCTTGTCTCTGGTCTCCGATCACCAGTCTCTGGTCTCCGATCACCAGTCTCTGGTCTCCGATCACCAGTCTCTGGTCTCCGTTCTCCGGTGTCTGGTACCTGGTCTCCGGCCTCTGGTAGGTGTGCTATAATTATCAGTTAGAGTGTGAACCCTAGTACAGATCCTTGAGGGACCCCGCTCGACAGTTTTGCCCAACCTGATATTTCCTCTCTCATCATTAACCTCTGTCGTCTGTGTGTGTGTGTACTCAACTAATTGTGGTTGCAGGGGTCGAGTCATAGCATAGCTCTGTGTGTGTGAGAGAGAGAGAGAGAGAGAGAGATAGAGATCACGTCACAGTATCTTGAGACACACTTAAGAACTGGGAGATTTACAATTAAAGAGCCACTTGATCCAGTTAAGTCCAGTCGAGAAGGGTTATTGAAGATGAGGGGAGGGAAGAGGGAAGGGTAAAGGATGGAAGATGAAGGAAGGAAGGAAGGAGGAGGGAGATGGACGAGAGAGGACCTAACAAGGAGACACACACACAGGAGCTATGTCTCGACCCCTGCAACCACAAAAAGATGAGTACACACACACACAGAGAAGTTACAATAATCTCTACAGCCACCATCCAAAATTTTCAATTAATTTCTCCATAAAACCTCCAACACGACAGTTTTTTAATCCCATGGCAACGTCACATAAGATTTTTTTCCGTTAGCTGCATAAAAAAAATGGAACAGTACAGATAATCCTCTAGACGTGCTAGTAGACAGAGCTGATGCTGCCTGCTAGACCACTAGCACAGAGGACACTTAATATCTAGATAACTAGTTATCTTCACATCTAGATTAAAATCTAGATAACTATCTTTACATCTAGATTATTCCATATGCCCAGCCTCCTCTACCTCAGTGGATGCCAAAGGAATAGTGCAGGGTGGGCATAAAATTCCACCGCAGCAAAACCCACAAATATGTATACGTGTATGTTCGTACGTGTGATTTATCTTTACGTATGTACTTTTTCATATGTATACAGTACTTATTTGTATGTATTTGTCTGTGTAAGTATGCATAAGTGCATTTACATATGTACTTTTTTATTTGTAATGCGTGTGTATACCTATACATACGTATATGTGTATAGTACATGTGCATATGTATATATTTGTACATGGCATATATGTATATAGTTGTGATTATATATGTATGTATGAGTGTGCAGATGTATGCATGCATGTATTTTCTACAAGTGCATATGTATATATGTGATAATGTACGCATGTATGTATTTTTATGTGTATTGTATGTATGCATGGGTCTATGTATGCATGTACATATATGTTCATGTGTATGACTGTACACTTTCATATTTACGTGAGTTCATGTGTATATTTATGTAATAAAGAATATACAGTCACACACACACACACACACACACATATATATATATATATATATATATATATATATATATATATACGACAGGGGGGAGGACCGAGGCAGACACCAATAATGCTCTTTTCTGTCATGTTAGAGACCACAGTTATCGTATTAACTGGTACTCTTCCAGAACTGTCTAGTCTTTTCTAGCCTTCACTGACGCCGTCTTATTGAAGCGGAGACCTGGTCGGGGACTGGACCGCGGGTCGTTGACCCCCGGAACACACTCCAGGTAGACTCCAGGTAGACACGACTTTCCCAACATGAATCTTAGTCGTAGCTTCATCTCTGTAGATGATTTCAGAACACTCGTGAGTTGACCTGTTCTTTATCTCCTCCTCCTCCCTCTCCTTACCTCGTCTCCTTCACTGTTTTCTTTGCCTTTCCTGTCTTCTGCCTCAGTGGGTTCTGCCTTGTGGGGTTTTGTTTCCCCTGGGATTTTGGTCCCACCCTCGTGGGTCATTAGGTTTCATGCAGTGCTCCTATGTTCGCTTATTTTTGGACTACCTCTACTATTACTCCTACTACACTACGACTATCTCTTCGCTAAGTCCCCATCCTCTGACCATTTTTCAATACACTACTGTCTTCTTTTTACCACCTTTATCACTATTGCACTTCTTTCTCTACTTCTACTACTACCATCATTATAAATTAGACACATATGCAACACTTGGATATCTTTATTGAGGAAACGTTTCGCCACACAGTGGCTTCATCAGTCCAATACAAAGCAGAAAGGTGTAAGGAGAGGAGGAGTTTGAGGTAATCAGTCCCTCGGCCTGGAGTCGATGTGTTCAGTCCATCAATCTTGTAGAAATAACAGCACAGGGCCGTAGAGGTGGCTTATATACTGTAGTCAGGTGAGGTGAAGCAGGAGGAGGCGGGGTCATAGTGGTACCATCCACTAGTCGAAGTAGGTCTTCGTCCAAAGGTTGGACAAGTGTTGAAGAATTCGTTTGTATCAAGATCCCAAGATGTTGCTGTGTCAGACAGGATGTAGATGAATGGTTCATAGGCCTACCGAAGTCTCCCAGCTCAGACTGATAGATACACAGTAGTGAAGCCCTACACCATGGGTGTTCCCACAGTGTAACTATCATATAGTGTAGCAGCACACTACTGATGTTCCCACCATGTAACTGTCACACTATACTCTCTCTCCCTCTCTCTCTAACTTCCCACTTCTACATTCGGGAATATTTTTCACTCATTTATTGATATTAATGAAGGACGTCGACGGGTGTGATAACCCAGGGGATCAGTGGGAGGAAAGAGTAAGAGAGGGGGAGAGGAGAGGGAGAGAGAAGAAACGTAGAGAGACTTGAGAAGAGGAGACAGACAGACAGATACAAATAGAGACACAGACAGTGTGGGAAGGACAGTGACAGCATCGGTCAGACATGCGGGCGGATGTGACAATAACTGAATACTACTGTTGTAGTTTCTCTCTCTCTCTCTCTCTCTCTCTCTCTCTCTCTCTCTCTCTCTCTCTCTCTCTCTCTCTCTCTCTCTCTCTCTCTCTCTCTCTGAGAACAATAAGGCTGTTGGAGTTCGACCCCATGCAGTGCAGGATTATGAAGATAGAATCAGGAGGTCAGAGCACCACCTGGGAGACCAGGTAATACTCTCCCTCTGACTGAGAGATGTGCACGACCCCCCATGCACATGCACGCCCCCACGCACGTGCACGCCCCCACGCACATGCACGCCCCCCACGCACGTGCACGCCCCCACGCACGTGCACGCCCCCACGCAGCTCGTGGCTGATGTATTGGCTTACCGAGGAGGCCTTGCCTCTCCTCCCCTTTAAGTTGCTTAACCCAGCCCGACAAAGGCAGGACTGGTGTGTATTGGTGAGGCTTGTTCCAGCCTTGGTGCTGCAGGCTGGCTGCTGGCCCGGCCTGCATGATAGCTGCTGGCCCGGTCTGCATGATAGCTGCTGGCCATGCTAGCATGGCCCAACCTGCAGGAATCCTGAGGACACATACGGACGCTAAGCACACAGCATCCAGGCAGGTGTGTGTGTGCTGTTCATCTCAACAACGACACACACCCATCCTACGAACTACACGGAAGGTGTCCAGAAGACGCTCCTCCGAGGACCTCCAACACCATCTCTCAGAAGGAAGGCAGCTTCCCAAACCAGTGGAACTCTTACTAAGACATGACGCGAGAACAGACATTATGGACTAAAACGTGACTCACGAAATCGTAATGACACGATTGCAAACAAACCATACCACGGGTGAGGTTCGAACCCGCGGTCAGAGAGTCTCAAAACTCCAGACCCCAGTGGCTTACGCGACGGTCTGGAGTTTTGAGACTCTCAGACCGCGGGTTCGAACCCCACCCGTGGTATGGTTTATGATGGACTAGGCAGGGTCACCTCACTTTCCAGCAGTGACCAACGTCACGTCACGGAGCTACGCTGCTGCTACTGCAGGCCTACTGGCTGCAGTAGGCCTGCTCTTGGCCTCCATTCTCCACTAAAATATTCTCTCAGTCTTTGATTTGTCACTGTAGCCAGACATCTTCCCTGTTATAGTCTGATGTTTGTATTCTGGCCGGAGTGCAGGAGGAGTCAGCATTCTGGCTTGGCAACACTTACTAAAAATCTGGTAAATGGACACATGCAACTAATGTGACATTTTATTGTGGCAACGTTTCACTCCTGGTGAGCGAAACGTTGCCACAATAAAATGTCCCATTAGTTGCAGCTGTGTCTTAAACCTAACATTATTGTGGGTAATTCTACTACTATTGCTAAATAAAAAGTAACAATACCATGGCTGGAACACTTATGACGACGTTTCGGTCCCTCCTGGACCATTGTCAAGTCACAACTGGGGAGAGAAAAACAGAAAAGGCCCTAAGACCATACGGTAGGGGATGCGGGGTTTGTAAGTGTGTGTTTTTTAAAAGTATTTGGTAATTCTTCTAGCTCGAGCTGACAACTCCTCTAGAACTCTAGATTTGCAGTTCTAGCACTGCAACACTCTGGACGCTGTGAGAAAAAGAGTTACTTGGGGGAAGGGGTTCATTCTTAGCTCTCTTACTCTCTCTTCTTTTATTTGTCCTTCCTGTTGTGTCTGCTCACCCTCGTTGCTCGTCCTCTTATTTTTTCCATAATCTTAGTGATTTCTCCTCTAATTCTCTTCTTCCCAACCTAGTCTCCTCCTTTACCAGTCTCCTCCTACTGTGACCCCTTCCCCTCACACCTAGTCTCTCTCCAGTCTTCCCCTCATCCACCCAGTCTCCAGTCTCCCCTCATCCACCCAGTCTCCAGTCTCCCCTCATCCACCCAGTCTTCAGTGTTCCCTCTCCACCCAGTCTCCAGTTCCCTCCTCCACCCAGTCTCCAGTCTCCCCTCCTCCACCCAGTCTCCAGTGTTCCCTGCACCCAGTCTCGCCTCCACTCCCGAACGAGTGACCTCCACGTGTAAATTGTGATCGATTGTTGGGTAGGCAGGCAGCTAGGGATTGCTAGGGTCCATTGTTGATGAGAGTTGGCGTGGAAATTCTGAGAGCAGCACAACAATCACCTCAAAAGAGTCTGGACAGGGGAGAAGGAGGGAGGGAGGGAGGTGAAGGAGAATGCATTTACCTAAACGCATTTGTTGGTAAAATAAGAGCGGAGAGAAAAAGAGAGGGATGGGCAGAGAGAGGGATGGAAAGAAAGGGAAGGAGTACAGGGAGGAACAGAAGGAAGGAAAGAAGGAAGAGAGGAATGCTTTAAGAGGCTTGACTCAGTAATGTGACACAGAGAGTGTGTTAAAGTCCACCTTGGGTGTTGTCCAGTGTCCTTGGCTCGTGGTCAGTCTATCCCGAAAGGGAAAGAAGCAAAAAAAAATTCCTTACTGTCTCCAAAGGACATTCCCTCTCCCCCCTGAAACCACACAGCCTATTAAAATCACATGCTCACATTACCATACAGATATCAACAACTACATAAGATACGGACATGGATGATTCACCATTATTTTTTTATTGTTAAAAGCACGTAAGAGATATTTGTACCGCAAAAATTTCGAAAAATTTATTATAATCAGCCATATAGGAAATATTTTGTAGCATTTTATTAGCTTTAAAATGAGACCAAAAATGTCCATCTTAAAATGACGTAGAGAAGAGTAAGATTGTATTAAAGTTCAACAGAAAAGAAAGAGGCACTTCATAATTTTAGTAGCAATTGAAGCTGTCATTATTGTAGCAGACGCAGTCATAACAATACAGTACTGAGTGTTAAAGAGTTTTGCACGGACATTTGCAGCGGGCTTTGCAGGGTAGCCCTCTGTTTTGCTGCGGCTGCAAGATTGACTCCATGGTTTTCGACAGTCGTACTTTAGAAGCAACTGTCACACCACTGCAACTTGTGGGATAGTAGTCTACTCTGGAACAAGCTTCCCTCTAACTGCAAGGCTTTGAAACAAAGCCGTTTTGACCCACTAGGCCGGAGGTGGTACAAATGCTGGCCGAGAGAGCCCTTTATAGTTTTGGGCAGAGTTTGCGTTCTGTGTTATAATCACTAGCCTAGTGGTCCCTCGGTTTTCGCCGAAAATTCGTTCCAGAATGCTGCTCAAGTGCCATTACCGAACGAATTTACTTCCTTAAGAAATAATGTCACGTAGGTTAGTCTATTTCAGACCCCCAAAAATACACTTTCAACAACACTTACGAAAATACACTTACATAAATGTTCAAGTTTGGAGATGCACGAAAACCGAGGGACCACTGTATTCGATTTTGCTGGCAAAACAACTGATCCCTGAGGTGGTCAACTGAATTCTTCACCAGGCTGAGGGACTGACCACCTCAAATACTTCTCGTAGGTTGATGGACTGATTACATCATCTTTATTTCATTTCTACTACTCTCTTTGTATTTGACTCAAGAAGCACATGTGTCTTAATCTTCAGCCCTTAGTCTTATTGATATCATCAGGGCACTTCTGCACGGCTTTGAAACAAAGCCGTTTTGAACGGCCAATTAGGCCAGAGGCTGAAGTCACAACCAGTGACTGCAGCCAAAAGAGGACGGCCACTACATAGTTTTCTACCCAAAGTTTCAGTAATACTTTGATGTTCATAATGCATTGATGCCTCCGAGTGCCGTAGCTGGCAGGAGCTTCGCAGCTGGTAACAGATGCGGCTTTACGGGGAGAAAAATGATGGATAAGAATGATCACAACATGAGTCGAAGGTCTTCACCAAAATAGTTGAATGCCTTAACTTCAGAGCATGAAGAATGTGATGGCTTCCTCTTGGTAGAACTCTCCATCCAGGTCTTGGCTGGTTCCCAGTGCTTGACTGTCTTCCCATCAGCGCTGGAGACGTATAGACCACCTGGAGAACACTGGGTCTCCATGGGATCTTCTCCAACGTACTGAAAAAGGTCTATATTTGCTGTATTTGTGGAACACAGACCATTTTCCAGGTACGGTAGTCTCGCAGTCGGGCCAAATTTTAAGTGCACTCCTCTTCCTCGTAACGATCTGGTGCCATTTTTGATGGACTCTTGTCTATAGGCGTCCCAGACATAAAGGAGAAAGACCTTTTTAAGCTCCATTTAAATGTGTTTCTTGAAACACTTATCTCTGTAGTGCTTTTTTTTAAATTGAAGTTCCTGGTGGGGGAACCAGCGTGTCACTAGGAGCTCCACCAGTCATACGACAGGACCTGATCCACTCAGTGAGTTATATTAACTATTTCTTTCTCAAGACACTTGATGATATTCCTATAAGGAGGACCCAGAGGGGTGAAAGTTGGAGCCGTTACTATGGTAACTGCTACCATGGTAACTACTACCATGGCAGCAGTTACCATGGCAGCAGTTCATTAGTTTTTTTTCAGTGGCAAAATAGGCTGTTACCATGGTAACTTTCCAGACTTGAAGTCGTTCCAAAAGAACTCGATTATCGTTGAGTGTCTTGTGAAAGAAGGTAATATAATCCACTGGGCTAATTTTTCAGCGGACGATATATTAATGTGGTGTTGCAGAAAACTGACAAGTTGAAGGAGACTTGTGCAACACTGCAATATTGTCTTGCAACTCAACAATATCGTCTTGCAACTCAATATCGTCTTGCAACTCAACAATATCGTCTTGCAACTCAATATCGTCTTGCAACTCAACAATATAGTCTTGCAACTCTGCAACATTGTCTTGTAACTCTCAACATTGTCTTGTAACTCTGCAACATTGTCTTGTAACTCTACAACATTGTCTTGCAACTCAACAATATTGTCTTGCAACTCAACTATATTGTCTTGCAACTCAACAATATTGTCTTGTAACTTTTCGACATTGTCTTGCAACTCTGCAACATTGTCTTGTAACTCTGCAACATTGTCTTGTAACCAAAAATAAATACTTGACGAAGTTTAGATTTAAGGTTTTGTTGAAGGACTCTCAATAAAGAAACAAAAACAAGGCAAACAAAAACAGTGGAGCTTGGACCATGTGGAAATATATTATGTTGCAAAATATTGCAATAAAAATATTTAAAACAAAGAAAAAACAGGGAAAAAAATTAAAGTGAACATGAATGTAATGTGTTTGTGTGTGTGTATGTGTTTCAGAGCATGGGATATTAATATAAGCAGCGATAATAATCGCTGAAGGGAAAGACTTAATTAATATTGTAATCAGTCTCCATTATACAATTACCCAATTTTATGGACCTCCTCATTAATCATCATTGACTGGCTAAGTCAGGCGGAGGACCCTCCATGAATCATGTCACCAAGGAAGACATTATCCTATATTTTAAAGCCCTGAATGGACCGGTTACAAGTTACGATCTATTACAACAAGATCAAGATCAACTTCGACACTATAACTGTTTGATTGCCACCTCACCACTACTTGAATATTACTGAAATATTATTGGCCTATATGTCTAAGGCCTATTTTTACTGAAAAATGATCTCCCTCTCCTCCTTAACTTAGTAACCTACCACCAATTCCATGCACTTGCAGCATCTGCCATATTGCTCTCCTGTCCACCCTATAATATGTCTTTTCTAATCCATAAATGCAATGAAAAATTCTTAATCTTTATCTAAGCATTGTTCACTTAAGTGTTTCACTGCTAACACTTGATCTACACGTCACTGCTAACACTTGATCTACACGTCACTGCTAACACTTGATCTACATGTCACTGCTAAACACTTGATCTACACGTCACTGCTAACACTTGATCTACACGTCACTGCTAACACTTGATCTACACGTCACTGCTACACTGCTAACGCTACTTGATCTACACGTCACTGCTAACACTTGATCTACACGTCATTCTAACTTGATCCTTACACTATAACACTTGATTCATCTCGTCCTTAACCTTTTCTATCTCCAGTCACTTTTATTCCAAATACAGTACTAAGTCTACCATACAATTTACCTGGTATGCTCAACAGGCTTATTTCCCTATAATTCTTACACTCTGTTTTATCCCCATTTCCTTTATACAAAGAAAATAAGTCGCTTTGTCTGACATTTTTGGGTTCTCTACACATATGCTGTTCTGTGTGATGATCTATATAACTTACTATGCTCTCTGCCAATCTCAAGTACCTTCCTCCCTTTCATACATATACTGAACAAATGCACCACCACTCCAGAACTATATTTCCACCTGCTTTTAACATTTCTGTCTTAATCCATCTATCTTTTTCATTCTACCCACTGCTTCACGCACCTCCCCTTACATCTGGCTCTTCCTCACTCCTAAAAGGTGTTATACCTCCCTGCTCAGTGCAAGAAATCACTGTCATTTCCCTCTCTCTCTCTCTCTCTCTCTCTCTCTCTCTCTCTCTCTCTCTCTCTCTCTCTCTCTCTCTCTCTCTCTCCAATTCTCTAAATATTCCTTCTATCTTATTCTCTAGGCTTTCTCAACTTATTGATCTCACTCAGAAACTGTTTCTTAGTCTCAGCAAAATTTGTTCCTAAAACTTCTCCCACTCTCTCATTATCTCTCCTTTTGCACGCCTTTACCACTCTCTGACCCTCTCTTTTGTTCTCCATACACTCCTCCCCTTTTATATCACTGCTACATTATAAAAAAAATTCTTATGTCAACATTTTCTCCCTTTCCATCTTTTTTCACCTCGTCATTCCACCAGTCACTCCTCTTCCCTCCTGCACCCACCCTTCTATAACCACACTCTTCTGCCGCACATTCTACCACTGTTAAATCTACCATACCTTCTCTACCTCCTCGCTACCTCTACTCTCCCTGGCTCACCTTTCTAACAGTAGTTGCTTATACTTAACCCCCCCTATCTTCTTTAAGGTATAAACAGTCATAAAAGAGCCAAACTCTGCATTCTCTTCTCTCTCTCTCTCTCTCTCTTATATATATATATATACTATATATATATATATATATATATATATATATATATATATATCTATCTATCTATCTATCTATATATCTATCTATATATCTATCTATCTTTATCTCTTTCCCTTTTACACTGGGTTTTATAAAGTTATGTTAAGGATTTCTAACTTTATTTACAAGCTAACAGCTCTCTCTCTCTCTCTCTCTCTCTCTCTCTCTCTCTCTCTCTCTCTCTCCATAATAAAGCTGTAAGTTATGTGTTTACCTGAGACTGCTGCATATTCCAGAGGTTTTAAGACGCATGAAGAGTGGAGGTTGAGCTCTTGTCGCTGTTTACTGTCTTCCCGGCCATCTTGGGAGGGAGGGAGGGAGAGAAAGAGGGAGAAAGGGAGGGAGGGAGGAGAAAGAGGAAGGAGGGGGGGGAAGGGTTCTGTTGGATAGGAGGTGGTGGTGAACTGAGAAAAGGCAGAAGGGGATAGGTGAACTGGTAGAGGTAGGGAATAGAAGAGGATTCTTTAGAGGGATAGACATGGAGAAGAGAATATGATGACAGGGAACAACATATGAGAGACAGGGAACAACATATGAGAGACAGGGAACAACATATGAGAGACAGGGAACAACATATGAGAGACAGGGAACAACATATGAGAGACAGGGAACAACATATGGGAGACAGGGAACAACATATGAGAGACAGGAACAACATATGAGAGCAGGAACAACATATGAGAGACAGGGAACAACATATGAGAGACAGGGAACAACATATGAGAGACAGGGAACAACATATGGGAGACAGGGAACAACATATGAGAGACAGGGAACAACATATGGGAGACAGGGAACAACATATGAGAGACAGGGAACAACATATAAAATAGGAGACAAGATTAGAAGATGTAGCCCAAACATTATTGACTTGTTTGTACAACTATGTGGGTCAGCCGGCAGGTGTGCTGAGTGTTAGTCATAGTGTGTGTGTGTGTGTGTGTGTGTGTGTGTGTGTGCTAACCTATATGTACTTACCTATATATTACTGCAGGGTCGAGTCTCAGCTCCTCTGTGTGTCTGTGTACATGTGTATGTCCCACTTCCCACCTATCCTCCTTCTGTCCTGCCTACCATTCCACCTGTCCTCCCAGTCTTCCTCCCTCCCTCCCACTTCTCTTCCTTCCCACCATCAATAGAACAATCCCATTTTTTTTTGTAAAAACTGTAAGCTCAGGGAGTGATGTAGGCTCGATCCTCCGTCTGCTTGGCGTTTCTCATTCCTTCTCTGCTTACAGGTTGTCTGGTGTGGTGAGGCAGCAGGTACAAGCCAGGTCCTACACTGCACAGTGTAAGTGTACATTCATGTCTCTCTTAAAGCATTTCCTTTAAGACGTAAAGAAAATACAGTCCTCTTGGTGTGCATTTTTGGTTGAATTGTAATTATATATATATATATATATATATATTAAAAATTCTATTGTTTTTTATTGGTCAAGTCCAGTGTTCAGTGGTTACTTCAAGAGTCCACAACATGACCTTCATGAGCGCTTTCCGCTCTTGTGGGAGGTAATGAGCACCTCACTTTCCGCCAAGGGCCTGCTAAAATTACCATCGTTGGAGGAAAAGCAACGAGCTTCGAAAGATTTCTGGGCGTTAAAGAGCGCGTGTTAAATGTGTGTTGCACTCAGGGTCCTGAGTGGCCCTACTGGCTGCCCTCTTCATCTTCAAGGAGCTCTAGGTCTGGGGTTGACTCGTCTGATGTTGTGGTGCTGGGAGGGACCTGACCCCAGCGTTGTGTGGGATATCTGACCCCCAGTGGTGCTGGTAAGACCTGACCCCAGTGGTGCTGGGAAGACCTGACCCCAGTGGTGCTGATAGAGCTGAGAAAAACCACACTAACACACAACACAGTGTGGCTTTGTAAATGGTCCAAGTCGGTCCGAAACGTCGTCGTAAGCTCCAGTGTACTATGTGCGGGGCCATACCTTGGTGGGAAACGGCCGACGTGTTAATAAAAAAATATGTTACTGTTATGCAATAACAGGAAATTCAGTGTTCGCTCTAGGTCTTAAGTGTTGCAATCAATACATGATCATGAGACTGCAATGTTGCAGAAATGGGTAGGAAGTCCAGGTGGATCCGTCCAAGGGAACGACTCTAGCTAGAGTCATTTCCTTGAACTGATCTACCTGGACTTCCTACTCATTTCTGCAACATTGCAACCTTCTGATGATGTGTTGATTTGCAACACGAAAAGCCTAGAGCTATCAATCAATTTCCCCCTCCCCCTTCGTGGTAGTTTTGCATATTTACAAGGTATGATGTCTGTATTTAAGCGTACTCCTGGGCCAAACTCATCTTGGCGTATACCTGGAGAGGGTTTCGGGGGTCATCGCCCCCGTGGCCCGGCCTGTGACTACCAACAACTAGAGGAACTTGGAGACGAGTGTCACGAGTGAACACTCGAGTGTCCACCTCCCTCAGCACTCTCCCCTAATAGAAAATTTAAGTCTTAAACAATATATAAAGAAGGAGAATTTTAGCAGTGAGTACGCATGGCGCTTCAAGTGTCTGCGCTGAAAGCTTTTCCTTGTGCAGACTGTCAGCTTGATTGTTTATCTTGGCACATAGCCATAAGGTTGATGCTATGCAGCTGTGGATGTCAGCAACATAGCCTTGAGGCTGACACTATGCAGCTGTGGATGTCAGCAACATAGCCTTGAGGCTGACGCTATGCAGCTGTGGATGTCAGCAACATAGCCTTGAGGCTGACACTATGCAGCTGTGTTCGTCGGGTACAGAGAACACTACTCCCCCTGAGAGGCAGCGTTGTACTCTCTGCATCCCCTCATCTCTACACCCTGCTCGTGTGTACTCGTGCGTTTGTACTCAAGTACTTGTCCTTACAAGGGTCGAATCTCGTCTCGTGGCCTCATTTCCTAGACTCACACGATACTCGTGTACGTGTATGTGTGTGTGTGTGTGTGCGTACTCACCTAGTTGTACTCACCTAGTTGTGGCTGCAAAGGTCGAGTCACAACTCCTGGCCCCGCCTCTTCACTGTCGCTTCACTCTGTGTGTATGTGTGTGTGTGTGTGTGTGTTTGGAGTGGGGTGGATAACTTAGCCTAAGTGGCTCTAGCCAAAATTAATCCACTTTTAAGGTGCAAGAAGAAGTGGGCCAGCCTCACCTGCATGTTGGAGAGGTTCTTGGAGGGGGTGAGGGGTTCTTGGAGGGGGAGAGGTTCTTAAGAGGTTCTTGGAGGGGTTGAGGGGTTCTTGGAGAGGGTTGAGGGGTTCTTGGAGAGGATTGAGAGGTTCCTTGATAGGATTTAGAGGTCCTTGGAGGGGGTTGAGGGGTTCTTGGAAGGGGTTGAGAAGTTCTTGGAGGGGTTCCTGAAGTAATGGAGTTCTTGGGGGTTGAGAGATTTTGAAGGAATTCTTGGATGAAGTTGAGGGGGTTCATGGAGGGTCTGAAGATTCTTGGACGTTTTGAGGGTTCTTGGAGAGGTTGAAGGGTTTTTAGAGTGGTTGAATGGTTGTTGGAGGGTTGAAGGGTTCTTAGACGGGTTGAAGCCTTTAGAAGTGTTTAAAGTCTCTCTCTCTCTCTCTCTCTCTCTCTCTCTCTCTCTCTCTCTCTCTCTCTCTCTCTCTCTCTCTCTCCTCTCTCTTCTCTCTCTCTCTCTCTCTCTCCCTCTCTCATCATCGTCTCCATCCCATCTCACAAATCTCTCATCATCACCCATCATCACCCATCACCCATCATCACCCATCATCACACCCATCATCCCCATCACCCACCCATCACCCATCATCACCCATCATCACCCATCACCCACCCATCACCCATCATCACCCATCGTCACCCATCACTCGCTCCACTCATAAAATGCCATGCTGGTAACCCCATAATTTTCTCCATTTTTTCGGGTTGACTCTCCCAGTTATCAAACTTCTCCCTCACAACCCATGACCCACAACCCATGGACTCGCAATTCTGGGGTTATAGCTTTCTGGCCATATTTCTGTGTTTAATGACTCCTGCGGTCACAGTTATGGGTTATAGCTTCCCGGGGACAGTTATGGGGTTATAACTTCCCGGGGTCACAGTTATGGGGTTATAGCTTCCCGGGGTCACAGTTATGGGGTTATAGCTTCCCGGGGTCACAGTTATGGGATTATAGCTTCCCGGGGTCACAGTTATGGGGTTATAGCTTCCCGGGGTCACAGTTATGGGGTTATAGCTTCCCGGGGTCACAGTTATGGTGTCGTGTGGGTTCTTGATGATGGATTTGGTAATAAACACAAACGCAGCATGGTTAGTAACTTATATTACTGATAAAAATAGGAGAACACTCAGAGCTTCTGCCTGACCTGTTTACTCTCTGCTATCCTGTCCTGAACTGACGCTAGTGAGCGAGGACGCTCACTGCATTCAAAGGATGACCTATGACATGCTAGGTCAGCAGAAAGACTAGTAACGGTCAGTGATCACGTGGAAGGCTGTGACTCGCTAACGGTTGGTAAGATACAAAATACTACTACTGACAGAACGGGAGAAATGTGAAACACTGTTATGGTATAAATCCTTATATGTGAGTGTTAGGTATGGGCTTTAGACGATGCAGCGAGGAAGAGCTAGAGGAAGTGGAGTCGTCTGTATGTAGTGTGAATATTTTGCGGAAAATTTGGCTCGTAGTAATTAAAACGGGTTGGTGTTACGGAAGGTGTGATTTGGGGGACTAAGGATAGGTTGCTGAGGTGGTCTTGGCATTTAGAGAGGTGTATGGTCGAAGGAAGGAGGGGCAGAGGTGGTCCCAGGAAAGGTTTGAGGTAGGTATGAAGTGGTAGAGGCTTGAGCATCCAGCAGGCTTGTGTGAGCTTGTTAGAGCCGAGTGAAGGCAAGTGGTTTTAAGAGTTTGACGTGCTGTTGGAGTGCGAGCAAGGGAATATTTATGAAGGGAAAGAAGGGATTAAGAAAAACTGGTTAGCAGGACTTGATTCCTGGAGGTGGGAAGTACAGTGCCTGCACACTGCAGCAGCAACATTAGTAGTAGTACTAGTAGTAGTAGTAGGTAGTAGTACTAGTAATAGTAGGTAGTAGTACTAGTAATAGTAGGTAGTAGTAGTAGTAGTAATAGTAGTATTAGTAGCAGTAATAGTAATATTAGTAGTAGAAACAATAGTATTGGTAGCAGTAATAGAAATAGTAGTAGAAACAATAGTATTAGTAGTAGTAGAAGTATGTGGTAGTAGGTAGTAGTAGTAGTAGTAGTAGTAGTAGTGGTACAGAATCAGCTATGGTGTTATCACCAGCTACAAGTTATCACAGTGACCTGTGTTATCACCAGCTACGAGTCATCACAGTGACATGTGTTATCACTTACTAAGAACTATAATCATTGTTATCAGAATTACCCTTATCATTTTCTCATTATCCATATTGTCATTGTTTCAAAATAATTGTAATATTATTATCTTCGCCTAACCCAACCACCCACTCACCCAGACCCCTTGTAATTTCAGTGGGCTTCAATGGCGTCAATCTTTAAGTGGCTACTTAAGTGGCATTTGCTAATTAACTCTACGGAGACTGCTGTGTTCACACTCGTTCACAAATGGCATGACAGTGTACCTAATGAGGGAGATGCAGGAGTAGACCAGGAGAGACCACGTAGGAACATATGGAGGTTGCAGGGTTGGTCTGACAAGTGGCTACTTGAATTTATCTCCACCAAATACAAAGTTGCGAAAATCGGGGCAAGGGCAAAGACGACCGGAAACAGAGTACGGGAAGACCACTGCTGCAACCCTCGCTGAGAGTGAGGGGTCTCGGGGGTGAGCATAGCTCCAAGCACCTCACCCCAGGCACACATTAACCGAATAACCGCGGCAGCGAACGCGAGGCTAGCGAATTTCAAGGACAGCTTTCAGGAACGTCAACAAGGAGGTGTTCGCGACACTGTGTGACGCATCTGCCAGGACCATCTTGGAATTTGCAGTGCCAGAAAATTGAACCCACGTGTGATAAACATGCCGAGAAGCTGGGAAAAGTGAAAAGGTTTGCAAGGAGGCTAGTCCCGGAGCTATTAGGTATGAGCTACGACAAGCTAGAGGAGCTAAACCTGAGAGGACAGAAGGACCAGGGGAGACATGACAATGACGTACAACATTACTGAGAAGAAGTAACAGGGTGGACAGGGAGAATATGTTAGAGAGGCTGGACCTCAGGTACACGAGGGCACAGCTGGAACCCACAAGCGCAGGTGAGTCACAGGGATGTCAGGAAACACTTTTTAGCCTTAGAGTTGTCAGGAAGTGGCACGACTTAGAGAAGTGGTAGAGGCAGGATCCATACACAGCTTTAAGAATAGGTATGACAGGCTCACTCAACAGGGAGAGTGAACCAAGTAACGGCCATATGTGCCATATTTACAACAAAAATATATAAAACATGTATACACCATATATACACAGTATATACACCATATATACACTATATACACCATATATACACTATATACACCATATATGCATAATAAACTCTCGTTTCACTTAAAACACGAAAAAGTGTTTAGGAAAATTGACAGACGTAATATGGCAAGAGCTTGTGTGTATGGTGAGGCCCTCGGCACATGAATATACCAACACACTTCAGAAAATTTAGTTTTTTTCAATTTTCTTAAGAGTATTTCCTGCATATATACACACACACATACGTGTGTGTGTGTGAGTGACACACACACACACACACACACGTATGTGTGTGTATATGCAGGAGAGAGAGAGTGAGAGAGAGAGAAAGAGAGCCCAACCTTAGTATTGTTGAGCTGTCAGTGTTGCTACATTATTATTATTATTATTATTATTATTATTATTATTATTATTATTATTATTATTATATTATTATTATTATTATTATTAATATTATTATTAGGGGGTCCGCGGCCCACCGGTTGAGAACCATTCCTTAGAGTACATTCACAAGAGATTTATATTTTTAATTATTAGCCGCCACCGTGGAGAATATTCGTCATATAGACATTCAGAAGATATTTTATCACGTTAATGAACGAAGGATCGAGGCGGTAATTACTCCTTTCGTCGGAGAATCTCACTACTGCATTAATCACTCTAACGAGTCAGGCAGGCAGTCAATCAGGCAGGCTGGGCAGCAGGTATCACCATGCGGAGGATCTGACACGGCAGAGCAGCACGAGTCATGCAGGCAGGAAGGCAGGCGAGCATGGTAGACTGAATGGACAGCAAGGTAAGCAAAAAAAGGGACTCAGGGCAGACATTAATGGAGAAGGAATGCATGACTCAACCTGCCTTGTGCAACAAGAAACCCCTGGCTGTTGCAGAACACGAGGATATATGTAGACGATGTGCAGAGGTGATCTCAGTCTCTCTGAGATATATATATGTATTATATATATATATATATATATATATATATATATATATATATATATATATATATATATATATATATATATATATATATATATATATATATAAATGTAAATGTTCGTTTGTTCAAAATCTTAAGTCTCGGAAAGTTATTCACCGATTGCTTTCAAATTTTGACATAACGTTGCATTCGAATACGCGCGTGTTTCTATATACCTACTTGCTTTTTTGGACAGCATAAAAGCAACACACACTATACTAAATATTTTACTACAGAGACGGTGCGTGTTCTAGAGTCAGCAAACCAGACAATCTCTATGAACTGAAGAACTTATGGGAAAAATAGGGTTACATTACTAGGAGCCACAAAAAGCCAAACAACTTTTTTAGCCCTCCACATCTTACAAAAATAAAGTGATATGTATATATATATGTGTGTATATATATATATATATATATATATATATATATATATATATATATATATATATATATATATATATATATATATATATATATAATCTTTAGAATTGTGCGTTTAGATCTAGACACGGATTGCTTCTCACATGGACAATTATATGTTGCGTGTTCTAGAGTCGGCAAACCAGACTGAGCCACAGCAATGCATGGCTGGGTACAGCTAATATATATATATATATATATATATATATATATATATATATATATATGATGTGCCAAGGTATCAGTATCAGGTTACAGGCCATTTTATATATATATATATATATATATTATATATATATATATATATATATATATATATATATATATATATATATATATATATATATATACATATATAGATGGAGAGAATATTTTGAGGATTTGTTAAATGTTGATGAAGACAGGGAAGCTGTGATTTCGTGTGTAGGGCAAGGAGGAATAACATCTTGTAGGAGTGTGGAAGAGCCAGTTGTGGGTGTAGGGGTAGTTCGTGAGGCAGTGGGTAGAATGAAAGGGGGTAAGGCAGCTGGGATTGATGGGATAAAGATAGAAATGTTAAAAGCAGGTGGGGATATAATTTTGGAGTGGTTGGTGCTATTATTTAATAAATGTATGGAAGAGGGTAAGGTACCTAGGGATTGGCAGAGAGCGTGTATTGTTCCTTTGTATAAAGGCAAAGGGGACAAAAGAGAGTGCAAAAATTATAGGGGAATAAGTCTGTTGAGTGTACCTGGTAAAGTGTATGGTAGAGTTATTATTGAAAGAATTAAGAGTAAAACAGAAAGCAGGATAGCAGATGAACAAGGGCGCTTTAGGAAAGGTAGGGGTGTGTAGACCAAGTGTTTACAGTGAAACATATAGGTGAACAGTATTTGGATAAGGGTAAAGATGTTTTTGTGGCATTTATGGATTTGGAAAAGGCGTATGATAGGGTAGATAGGGGGCAATGTGGCAGATGTTGCAGGTGTATGGAATAGGAGGAAGGTTACTGAAAGCAGTGAAGAGTTTTTATGAGGATAGTGAGGCTCAGGTTAGAGTGTGTAGGAGGGAAGGGACTATTTCCCAGTAAAAGTGGGCCTTAGACAAGGATGTGTGATGTCACCATGGTTGTTCAATATATTTATAGATGGGGTTGTAAGAGAAGTGAATGCGAGGGTCTTGGCAAGAGGTGTTGGGCTAAAAGATAAAGAAGCAAATACAAAGTGGGAGTTGTCACAGTTGCTTTTTGCTGATGACACTGTGCTTTTGGGAGATTCTGAAGAGAAGCTGCAGAGGTTGGTGGATGAATTTGGTAGGGTGTGTAAAAGAAAAAATTGAAAGTGAATATAGGAAAGAGTAAGGTGATGAGGATAACAAAAAGAATAGGTGACGAAAGATTGGATATCAGATTGGTGGGAGAGAGTATGGAGGAGGTGAATGTATTCAGATATTTGGGAGTGGACATGTCGGCGGATGGGTCTATGAAGGATGAGGTGAATCATAGAATTGATGAGGGAAAAGGGTGAGTGGAGCACTTCGGAGTCTGTGGAGACAAAGAACCTTGTCCATGGAAGTAAAGAGGGAATGTATGAGAGTATAGTTATACCAACGCTCTTATATGGGTGTGAAGCATGGGTGATGAATGTTGCAACGAGGAGAAGGCTGGAGGCAGTGGAGATGTCATGTCTGAGGTCAATGTGTGGTGTGAATATAATGCAGAGAATTCGGAGTTTGGAAATTAGGAGGAGGTGCGGGATTACCAAAACGATTGTCCAGAGAGCTGAGGAGGGGTTGTTGAGGTGGTTTGGACATGTAGAGAGAATGGAACGAGACAGAGTGACTTCGAGAGTGTATAAATCTGTAGTGGAGGGAAGGCGGGGTAGGGGTCGGCCTAGGAAAGGTTGGAGGGAGGGGTAAAGGAAGTTTTGTGTGCGAGGGCTTGGACTTCCAGCAAGCATGTGTGAGCGTATTTGATAGGAGTGAATGGAGGCATATGGTTTTTAATATTTGACGTGCTGTTGGAGTGTGAGCAAAGTAACATTTATGAAGGATTCAGGAAACCGGCAGGCCGGACTTGAGTTCTGGAGATGGGAAGTACAGTGCCTGCACTCTGAAGGACGGGTGTTAATGTTGCAGTTTTATAACTGTAGTGTAAAGCACCCTTCTGGCAAGACAGTGATGGAGTGAATGATGATGAAAGTTTTTCTTTTCGGGCCACCCTGCCTTGGTGGGAATCGGCCGATGTGTTAAATAAAAAAAAATATATATATATATATATATATATATATATATATATATATATATATATATATATATATATATATATGATGTGCAAAGGTATCAGTATCGGCGGTTACAGGCCATTTTTATATGGTATCGGTGAAAAAGCTGCCGATCCCAGCTGATACTTTTTAAGATAACATTACATCTGTGCTTAGAAATATCTAAATTAACACTCTACCTCACTCTTGTGATGGTTACACACACACACACACACACACACGCCCTGTACATTGTGTACGTTAGGCCCATATTGGAGTATGCAGCACCAGTTTGGAACCCACACCTAGCCAAGCACGTAAGAAAACTAGAGAAAATGCAAAGGTTTGCAACAAGACTAGTCCCGTAGCTAAGGGGTATGTCCTACGAGGAGAGGTTAAGGGAAATCGACCTGACGACACTGGAGGACAGGAGAGATAGGGGGACATGATAACGACATATAAAAATACTGAGAGAAATTGACAAGGTTGACAGAGACAGAATGTTCCAGAGATGGGACACAGCAACAAGGGGACACAGTTGGAAGTTGAAGACTCAGATGAATCACAGGATGTTAGGAAGTATTTCTTCAGTCACAGAGTGGTCGGGAAGTGGAATAGTATGGGAAGTGATGTAGTGGAGGCAGGATCCATACATAGCTATATGAAGAGGTATGATAAAGCTCATGGAGCAGGAAGAGTGATCTAGTGGCGACCAGTGAAGAGGCGGGGCAAGGAGCTGTGACTCGACCCCTGCAACCACAACTAGGTGAGTACACACACACAGTATATACTGGCTGGCGGGCTGATTGGCTGGCTGGCTGGCTGACTGGCTGGCTGGTTGACTGGCTGGCTGGCTGGCTGGCTGGCTGGCTGGCTGGCTGGCTGGCTGGCTGGCTGGCTGGCTGGCTGGCTGGCTGGCTGGCTGTCTGGCTGGCTGGCTGGCTGGGCTGGCTGGCTGGCTGGCTGGCTGGC
Organism: Cherax destructor; assembly: GCA_009830355.1. Taxonomy (NCBI): domain Eukaryota; kingdom Metazoa; phylum Arthropoda; class Malacostraca; order Decapoda; family Parastacidae; genus Cherax; species Cherax destructor. The sequence goes on from WNWK01000319.1 coordinate 347,187, forward strand.
TGGCTGGCTGGCTGGCTGGCTGGCTGGCTGGCTGACTGGATGGCTGGCTGACTGGCTGGTTGGCTGGCTGGTTGACTGGCTGGCTGGCTGGCTGACTGGCTGGTTAACTGGCTGGCTGGCTGGCCAGGCAGAAAGATAATTTGGAGACAGTAAACGCATTCAAACTTAGTTTCATGAAGGATCCTGTTGATGACTCACGTTATAATCACGGTAGAATGGTGGCTACCTTGTCTTGCCTTCTTGCCTGGGGGTTCAGGGGGTTATAAAGCTCCCTAGAGCTTCAGCAGACCCCCTTGTGTTGTAGGAATCCTTGTGGAAGCCATTATGGGAATCCTGTGGAGTCCTTCGTGGTGCGAGACTTAGTGAGCGTCCTTGGTGTTGTTGGGAAGGGGTCTTGTGAAAACTCACATGGCAGTCTATGGCGTTATATGAGCCCTCGTGGGTGTATATGTGAGAGTCCTTTGCACTGTGGGAGCTCATGACATTGTGGGAGGTGTTGCGGGAGCTCTTTTTGTTGTGGGAGTTCTTGTGCGAGTCCTTGTAAGAGGTTCTGCTGTTGTTACAGTAATTATATGGGAGTGTCTGGCACTCCACACAATTCCAGGTGGGACACATTATACCGCCAACACGTTGATGATCAAGACACATGTTCAGCACTAATTATCTCTGCCTTCGATTATTGAAACCCAAGTGCAGGAGAAAAGTTCCATCGGTTTAGATAATTAGTGGGTACATGATACTGGTATACAATACCGGCAAGTTGATAAAGTAACACATGTGCAACAGTTAGGTATCTTCATTCCGAAGTGTTTCGGGATAAAGATACCTAACTCTTGCACAAGTGTCTTATTAGATAATTAGCATTGCACATGTGTCCAAATAATCAATCCAGGGAGAAAGAAGAAAGGGAGAGGTCTCATGTATCGTGGTAGAGCTCCAGGTAATAAGGGCTACTAGCGCTACTACGCGTACTGTGGCAGATACTTGTAGCAATATCTGGTCCTTCGAACCAGATGTCCTTATACAAGTATACCTCGTTTACAGGTAGCAGAACCCAATATATATATATATATATATATATATATATATATATATATATATATATATATATATATATATTGTTTGGGTTGATATTGGAGGTTTCTCCAGGACAACTGGGGACAGGTGGTGACCCCAGACATTTCCTGGGATATGAGGAAACTTGGATGGGAGTTGGTGGCTTCTGGAGGAGGAGAGTAAGAGGACTTTGTGAAGGATTGTTAATATAGTTTACCTCGGTGGTGGCCGTTGACAGTGTCAGCGGAGTGTTGTGGGGGCTCTGTTCTGTTTACCTCTTATCAGTCATTCTGCTCTCTCAGCTCTTAACACACCTAAGTGGTGCATCTCACTCAGCTCTCAACACACATAAGTGGTGCATCTCAATCTCTCAGCTCTCTACACACTTTATAAGAGGTGTATTTCACTCTCTCAGCTCTCAGCACACTTTCTAAGTGACATTTTTCACTCAGCTCAAGAAGAAGAGTCTGTCTTGTCACTACAATGATCCCAGTGGAAGTAAGTCACTGTTGGGTTATTGTAAGTAATTTACACTATGTATGATAATTATACTCATGAGTACCTCATCTTTAGAGACCCCATCCCATGAGTACCTCATCGTCAGAGACCCTCATCCCATGAGTACCTCATCTTCAGAGACCCCCATACCATGAGTACCTCATCTTCAGAGACCCCCACCCCATGAGTACCTCATCTTCAGAACCCCATCCATGAGTACCTCATCTTCAGAGACCCCATCCCATGAGTACCTCATCTTCAGAGACCCCCATCCCATGAGTACCTCATCTTCAGAGACCCCACCCCATGAGTACCTCATCTTCAGAGACCCCCATCCCATGAGTACCTCATCTTCAGAGACCCCCACCCCATGAGTACCTCATCTTCAGAGACCCCAACCCCATGAGTACCTCATCTTTAGAGACCCCCACCCCATGAGTACCTCATCTTCAGAGACCCCCATCCCATGAGTACCTCATCGTCAGAGACCCCAGAGTCCATTTAATCCTTGTGTATTAACTAGCAACGCAGAGTAACAAGGAAGGGAGGAGGGAAGGGAGGGAAGGGAGGGAGGGAAAGAAGGGAGGGAAGGGAAGGGAAGGAAGGGAAGGAAGGAAGGTTGGGAGAGGGAGCAGCAGCAGTTCTGACCAAGTCACCTGGAACCTGAAGACCAGAAAATGATACCCGGGATCACTGCCCTGGTGGCCCGGTCCCATACCAGGCCTCCTGGTTGATGGTCTGATCAAAGTTCTTGATGCTGTAAACTGATGTGTATGGAGTCTGTTGAAATCGATGACTGTATGTAGGAATATGATGTTATGATTGATAGTGATGTTATGGATAGTGAAGATGATGTTATGGATAGTGAAGATGATGTTATGGATAGTGAAGATGATGTTATGGATAGTGAAGATGATGTTATAGATAGTGAAGATGATGTTATGGATAGTGAAGATGATGTTATGGATAGTGAAGATGATGTTATGGATAGTGAAGATGATGTTATAGATAGTGAAAATGATGTTATGGATAGTGAAGATGATGCTATGGATAGTGAAGACGATGTTGGTAATGATGGTGATGTTGCTAATGATATCTTCGTTAGTTGTAGAAATCGTCGTAGTAGTACTATTGTTGTTCTACATGTGTCTGTGTCCCCACACATGTGCCTGTGTCCCCACACATGTGCCTGTGTCCCCACACATGTGCCTGTGTCCCCACACATGTGCCTGTGTCCCCACACATGTGCCTGTGTCCCCACACATGTGCCTGTGTCCCCACACATGTGCCTGTGTCCCCACAATGTGCCTGTGTCCCCACACATGTGCCTGTGTCCCCAACATGTGCCTGTGTCCCCACACATGTGCCTGTGTCCCCAACATGTGCCTGTGTCCCCAACATGTGCCTGTGTCCCCACACATGTGCCTGTGTCCCCACACATGTGCCTGTGTCCCCACACATGTGCCTGTGTCCCCACACATGTGCCTGTGTCCCCACACATGTGCCTGTGTCCCCACACATGTGCCTGTGTCCCCACACATGTGCCTGTGTCCCCACACATGTGCCTGTGTCCCCACACATGTGCCTGTGTCCCCACACATGTGCCTGTGTCCCCACACATGTGCCTGTGTCCCCACACATGTGCCTGTGTCCCCACACATGTGCCTGTGTCCCCACACATGTGCCTGTGTCCCCACACATGTATCTGTGTCCCCACACACGTGTCTGTCCCCCCCACACACAAGAAATATTTAAAAATTCTTCACATTCCTTCGTTTTTTTGCAGCAATTTTCGGCCAAAAAATTTTGTATATGTGAAATTCTTTACGTACCAGTAATTGACCTCGAAAAAATATTAATGGGAAATCCAAAATTATGGTAGACTTTCAATTTTTTTTTTTTTTGGGGGGACATATCTCACTATAGAAGAATAGTTGCCCCGCCCCCATTTCTCTGGGGAGAATGGGGGTGATGGGGAGGATGCGGGTGTCAGGGAGCAAGAGTGTTTACGGGCGGGGAGGTGGTGGTGGCGGGCGGGGATTACCGCCCTTATTGCTCCTGGGAAGGGCTGTGTCAGGGAACAGCTGATGCGGTAAGCAGAGACTGTGGACCCAAGAGGCTGCCTGGACCCACAGCATCCTTGGTCCACTTGATGATGGGTGGAGCAGTGCTGTGGAGCAGTGCTGTGGTGTGGAGCAGTGCTGTGGTGTTTGCTGTGGTGTGGAGCAGTGCTGTGGTGTTTGCTGTGGTGTGGAGCAGTGATGTGGTGTGGAGCAGTGCTGTGGTGTGGAGCAGTGCTGTGGTGTTTGCTGTGGTGTGGAGCAGTGATGTGGTGTGGAGCAGTGCTGTGGTGTGAGTAGTGCTTGTGGTGTGATCGTGTCTGTGGTGTGTGATGTGTGTGTCTTGCTGTGGTGTGGATGTGTCGTGTTCTTTGCTGTGATGTGGAGCAGTGCTGTTTTCGTTTGTGTGGTGTTGTGTTGCAGTTGTTTTGCTGTGTTGTTGTTGTTTGCTGTGATGTGGAGCGCTCTAACATTAACTTGCCTGTTGCTAGTTAAATCTCTATCAGTGTCTTAATGCTTATGTTGTATTTAGTTGTTGTTTCTATATTAGTTAAAATAATTTTCACTAAATATTTATAATACAAAGGAAGAATTATTCTGATTTACACACTAACGAACCTACTTTTAAAATGAATTTAATAACTGGTAGGATATCATGACCTACCATGGAATGCTGTTCCAGTGGTAGGATAACATCCACTGGAATGTTGTTCCAGTGGTAGGATAACATGCCACTGGAATGTTGTTCCAGTGGTAGGATAACATGCCATTGGAATGTTGTTCCAGTGGTAGGATAACATGCCACAGGAATGCTGTTCCAGTGGTAGGATAACATGCCACTGGAATGCTGTTCCAGTGGTAGGATAACATGCCACAGGAATGCTGTTCCAGTGGTAGGATAACATGCCACTGGAATGCTGTTCCAGTGGTAGGATAACATGTCACTGGAATGTGTTCCAGTGGTAGGATAACATGCCATTGGAATGTTGTTCCAGTGTAGATAAATGCCACAGGAATGTGTTCAGTGGTAGGATAACATGCACTGGAATGTGTTCCAGTGGTAGGATAACATGCCACGGAATGCTGTTCAGTGGTAGGATAACATGCCACAGGAATGCTGTTCCAGTGGTAGGGTAACATGTCACTGGAATGCCTTCCATTACATATAATGGGATGTCATTACCATGCAGGTCAGAGATGACTGTTTTCAGTGATAATGACCTCATGGAATTACATTTGGCAACAATGGTGATTTCATATACATGACTCAGTGAACTGACTGCATGATGATTGACCTCAGTGATGACAGTGACCTCAGTGATGACAGTGATAATAGTGACTCAGTGATGACAGTGACCTCAGTGATGACAGTGACCTCAGTGATGACAGTGATAACAGTGATCTCAGTGATGACAGTGACCTCAGTGATGACAGTGATAACAGTGATCTCAGTGATGACAGTGACCTCAGTGATGACAGTGATAACAGTGATCTCAGTGATGACAGTGATAACAGTGATCTCAGTGATGACAGTGACCTCAGTGATGACTGATCTCAGTGATGACAGTGATCTCAGTGATGACAGTGATCTCAGTGATGACAGTGATCTCAGTGATGACAGTGATCTCAGTGATGACAGTGACCTCAGTGATGACAGTCATATCAGTGATGACAGTGACCTCAGTGATGACAGTGATCTCAGTGATGACAGTGATCTCAGTGATGACAGTGATCTCAGTGATGACAGTGACCTCAGTGATGACAGTGATCTCAGTGATGACAGTGATCTCAGTGATGACAGTGATCTCAGTGATGACAGTGATCTCAGTGATGACAGTGATCTCAGTGATGACAGTGATCTCAGTGATGACAGTGACTCAGTGACAGTCATCTCAGTGATGACAGTGATCTCAGTGATGACAGTGATCTCAGTGATGACAGTGATCTCAGTGATGACAGTGACCTCAGTGATGACAGTGATCTCAGTGATGACAGTGATTTCAGTGATGACAGTGATCTCAGTGATCACAGTAAGTAATAGTCTTCACAGTTGGCAAGTAACAGCGCTCAGTGTGTCTTGTTTCTCCTCCTCCTCCTCCTCCTCCTCCTCCTCCTCCTCCTCCTCCTCCTCCTCCTCCTCCTCCTCCTCCCCTTCTCTCATTTCCTTCTTCTCCTCCTTTTCACTCATTTTCTTCTATTCCTCTTCCTCCTCCTCCCAAATTTTCGTCCGCCTATCCTCTCCTCTTCTTCCTTCCCTCTTCCTCCTGTGAGTTGTGGCACAGCTGGTGGTGGTTTGAGTGTCTGGTGTCTTGAACACCTGCAGGCACAAATTTGTTTTATATTCTCCTTGACACTGACACTGATGCCGTGTTTACATTTGTTCTGCGCCTGACACCAATAGTAGCGTCATATGCATGCGCTAAGCCCGAAGGGGTAATACGTCTTTTGGGGGAAGGGTAGGTAAGCTTCCTAGTGTGTGTGTGTTTGTTTGTGTTTGTTTTAGCTTAGACATCAGCAGTCAGGACCTTAGCCAGTGACTTCCTGCTTGATCAGGAATTTACTTTGCGGTTGAATGCACTTCCTAGTGTTTGTTTGTTTGTTTGTTTGTGTGTGTGTGTGTGTGTGTGTGTGTGTGTGTGTGTGTGTGCGTGAAACGCGAAAGACTTAGTAAATTCTACAGCAGCAAACTTGTGGTAATGGGATCAGATCCCGTCGTAGTGGGTTGAGAGTTAACAGAAGATCCCATGGAATCTATAGCCCGGGAAGGGATCTAAGACTTTAGTAGCGGTGGTCTGGGATCACAAGTGACTTTGGTGATAAGGGATTTTGTTTTTATTGGGGAGATTAAGGCAGTGATGAAGACGGGAAGGGGAGAGAGAGAGGGGGGTGGGGTGTTGATGGGGAGTGGTGACGAGGGGGAGTGACAGCGAGGGGAGTGGCCGTGATAAAACTGGTTATGAGGGGAGTGGCGGTGGCAGGATAGAGAGGACACAGGAGATTGGCGAGCGAGTGGCGAGCAGCCTCAGACAAGGTCACTCACCACCCGTGTCCTGTGTGTGTGGCGAGTGTGCCTGCCTTGCCTAACTTACCTAACTTGACCTAACCTAACTTAAAATCAAGAAAATAGCATTTGCAAGTTTAAAGAGAGCATCAAGTAATGTAGGTCGGGCAGCTCGCGAGAAAACAAACGTCATATATTGAGATAAGTTCACATTCAGCGAACGGAGTATCAAGCCTCCAGCAATTCCTGTGAATATTGACCCACACGGGTTTAGTGCTTAATAAAACTCTTGGTCTGCGTGAACCAGAATGTTGCTTTCAGGTTACCGTGATACGATTTCGGGGGTCGCCGCCCCCGCGGCCCGGTCCCAGACCAGGCCGCCTGGTTGCTGGTCTAATCAGTCAGACTGTTTGGTGCTAACCGCACGCAGTATGCACCACAGACTGGCTAATCAGGAATCGACTTCAAGAACTTATCAAATTCTCTCTTGGAGACAACTTGGGGGTCTGTTGGTAATTCCTATTGTGCTTGAAGAGAGGTTGTTGAAGAGTCTTGGTCCCTTTACACTCATTGAGTTATCAACTAGTGTACTCATGACGAACCTAGTTTTCAGTGTAGTATTTTACACCGTGTGCCAAGACTCTTGCTTTCCTTTGGAGTGATTTCACTGTGCAAATTTGGAATCAGCCCCTCTAGAATTTTTCTGGTGTAGATTATGATGTATATTTCTCGCCTACAGTCCAAGGAGTACAGTTCAAGAAACTTTAAGTGTTCCAAGTAGTTCAGATGCTTCACTGAGTTTATAAGGGCAGTGAAAGTTCTCTCTACGTTGTCTACAGTAATTCAGCAGTGTCTCCTGCCTTGAAGGTGACCGTCAGTATACAGCAGTAGAGAGAGAACCAGAGAGAACCAGTGGCTTAAAAAGTAGTATCTTCATTGGCTTGGGATCTCTTGTCTTGAACATTCTAGTTATCCATCCTATCATTTTTCTTGAGGTAATGATAGCAATATTGTTGCGACCCTTGACTGCGAGATCCTTTGACATTGTCACTCCCAAGTCTCTCACACTGAACTTCAGCTCTGTTGAAAGATTCGAGTTTATCCTGTACTTCGCTTCAGTCTTTTATTTCCTCAGTTCTCAGTAGCGCAGCAACTGAAATTTATCCCCGTTGAACATCATGTTATTGTCTGTGTTCCACTGGAAGACTTGGTTTATATCAGCTTGAAGTTTTGCTGTGTCTTCGATGGACGACATTTTCTTATAACTTTTAGTATCGTCATCACAGGATGTTAAGGAACAATGATTTGTGTCCTCGTCTGTGTCGGATATAAGAATGAGAAACAGAAGTAGGGCGAGTACTGTGCCTTGAGGAACACAGCTTTCTCAGTGTGGCAGCCTCCGACTTCACTCTGTTTACTACTACTCTCTGGCTTCTATTAGGAAGCTGAATATTCATCTGCTCACTTTTCCTGTTATTTCTTTTGCACGTTTCTTTATTCTCAACAGCGTGTGTTCCATCTCCTTTAAAGTAAAGGAGATGGTTTTCGCCTTGGATTTTGCGTGTGAGAAAAAAGCGTATTTCGTATTTCTCCTAATTTCCTTTATGGCTCTTTATTCCCCCCTCTGTCTTTCCTGGACACTATATGAGGCATTTACTTTAAGCTCTGTGTTCTCCGTATCTCTAACCGGAGTGTCCTTTCTTACGAGGGAAAGTCGTAAGAGAGCACTCCACGTACACTCTGTCTTACGACCCACCCCTTTCTTCCTCAAACCCCTCTCACTCTGCCTCTTCCTTCAAGTCTTTCCCCTCTCTTCCTCGTCCTCCCTCACACGTCCCTCGATCTCTCATTTATACTCTTCTACTCACCCTCTCCCTCGTAAGTAGGCACTAATCCCACTGGGTGACTTCTTCATCTCCCGGATGTGTGTGACCTCCATGTGATGACCAAGCCAGCTGGGTGACAAACCAGGGGGATGAGGCTTGTGTTTCATACACACACACACACACACACACAGTGTCTAATCGACATGTGTCTAGGACAAAATGGTAACTAACACACTAGCCTCTTACTCATACCCTCCACACCACCTCATGCCTTATTTCACACCAACACATACGCCATTCCACACCACATCCGTCATTCCGTAGCTCGATCGCTAGCGCACTCAGCTCACACTCTGAGGTCCGGAGATCGAATCTCCTCCGGTACGGCTGGAAAACATTAGGGACGTGTTTCCATAAGACACCTGCTGTCCATGTTCACCCATCAGTATAAAATGGTACCTGGGTGTTAGTGGACTGGTGTGAGTCGCATCCTGGGACAAAACTGACCTAATTTGCCCGAAATGCTCAGCATAACAAGGGGCTTTCTATATAGTAGTATGTCATTGATGTCAACTATGGTCTGTATACCTTGTACATGTACTTGTAGTAAATAAAGATATTATATTATTATTATTATTATTATTACATACCTCTTAATGTATACTCCTAATGTAAAATCGAGAGATATACAGAGGTGTCGCTATGTATAACCTTGGTGGTGTTGCAGGACGAGGTTCTGCTCCTCCTGTGTTGTTGCAGTCTCAGAGGTCAATGTTTTGGTTAATTTCCGTGTTGGTCGCTGTTCCTGTTATATACTTTTCAAAGCACCTGTACTATTTTTGGGGCGATTTTCGCTTCAGAGTAATAAATCACAATACCACTATTACTACTACTATTACTACTACTAATACTAATACTACCACTACTACTACTACTATTAACACTACTAACACTATTACTACTACTACTACTACTACTACTACTACTATTAACACTACTAACACTATTACTACTACTACTACTACTACTACTACTTCTACCACTACTACTTCCACTCCCGTCTTTCCCTGCCCCTCCCCAGTATTGTCCTCCAGCCTTCTCTACCTCTCTCGCCCTAGATGTGACTTGATAATAGACCAACATGGACCGAAACATCGGCATAACCTTCCCAAATACAACGTTTCCCTCACTAGAATAAGACTGAACTCCATTTAAAAAACAAACACTTCCTCCCTCCTCCCACACACCCTAAAAAAAATAACTCAGTCAATCATTCAAGAAGCATTCTCGTTTTCTTTCCGCCACACGTTTTCCCACTTTCTTCTGGGGCGCATTTTCTATGCCTTAGCCATGACTATTTCATTACCTCACACACTCGTTTATATTCAGCAGGAGCCTCAGCAGGAGCCTCAGTTGGGGAGGGAAGGGGGTAAGAGAGCCCTGCTTAATACTGAATAACAGCAGACATTTTTTTTAACTCCCGCCGACATTAATATTGAAGCCAAAGAATTATTTAGCATCGTGGAATGTGTTAGAGAAATGTGAGATGTGGAAAAAATAAGAGGGAAGTCGGAAGCTGGGAGAGTGCTGAGGAAGGTTAGGGTTTTATGAATGGTGGAGCACGTAGGTGTTGAGGGGGCCCCTGGGTGTTGAGGGCCCCCTGGATGTGGAGGGCTTCGTGGGTGTTGAGGGCCCTGTGGGCGTGGAGGGCCCCTGAGTGTTGAGGGCCCCGTGGGTGTGGAGGGTCCCTGCGTGTCGAGGGCCCCCTGGGTATGGAGGGCCCCTGGGTGTGGAGGGCCCCGTGGGTGTGGAGGATCACTGGGTGTGGATGGCTCCTGGGTGTGGAGGGTCTCGTTGGTATGGCGGCCCCTGGGTGTGGAGGGCTCCATAAGTGTGGAGGGCCCCGTGAGTGTGGAGGGCCCCGTGGGTATGGAGGGCCCCGTGGGTGTGGATGGCCCTTGGATTTGGTAGCAGAGGGTCCCTGGGTGTGGGAATGGAGGGCCCCCTGGGTGTGGGAATGAGGGCCCACGGTGGAGGGGGGAAAGGGGAGATCATGTGACCACTCACTAGCTTGAAAAAGGATGTGATGAGAGGAGTGACGCATCAGGCACCAGGGTGGGCTGGGTTGGCTGGGTGGGCTGGGGGGGGCTGGGTGGGCCTGGGTGGGCTGGGGTAGGCCGGGGAGCGGCCAGTAATGGGGGGGGAGTGTTACTCGAGTCCCTACAGGATGCTGCACCGCCTCCCACAGGATGCTCAAAGCCGTCATCTTCATCCTCCTGAAGGATACCTGAAGGATGATTTCGAAGGATTGGTCCCTGGTGGAACAGGGCCTGATCAACGGGGCTGTTACTGACGACCGGATGCAGTTCAACGTACAAATAACAGCCGTGCTGATCAGAAACTAACCCGAGGAACTTATCAAGCTCTCTCTTGAAGACACTGATGCATGAATGGAGGCTATCGAAGAGTCTTGGTCCCCTTACGCTTATTACGTTATCTCTCAGTATACTAATGGCGCATCTGCCTCTTGTTCACCTATAATAACTTTGGTCTCCTACGATAAATTCTTCCCACACAATAATATCAGATTAGATGTTGCCACCGAAGTGGCTAGTTTAGTGTGCACCTCATATCCATCCTCTGGACGGTAGCGCAAGAGCATATGGATACAAAGGGTTAACAGGAGTACATCTGGATTTATATCTACAATTGTCTTTTCTGTTGCAAGCAAATTTAGTACATTTGCTTAATATGAATGGTATCATGTTTTCATTAATAAGATATCTTGACATGTCACATAGGTTATTATACTGTCTACCTCTATATTCCTCAACAAGTGGACAATTAAGCACATAGTGTTCAAGATAGTGACCATAGGGCTGGCCACATAATTTGTATTTGGTTTGATCATCATCTGTGTGTCTGCAAAACTGCCAGAAGTACTTGTAACCAAGCCTAAGCCTGGCTACTACAGCATTAGACTGCCAGAAGTACTTGTAACCAAGACTAAGCAGATTAGAGTGCCACCGAAGTGGCTAGTTTAGTGGCACTCATATCCATCCTTGACGGTAGCGCAAGACATAGGATACAAAGCGGCTAACAAGTACATGACATATCCATTGTTTCTGTTGCCAAAAGTACATTGCTTAACGAAGTATCATGTTCATATAAGATACTGACACACATCAGTAATGCTTCCTTATTCCTCACAAGTGGACATAAGTATAGTGTTCAAGATAGTGACCATAGGGCTGACCACATATTGTATTTGGTTTAATCATCATCTGTGTGTCTGCAAAATAATCTACGTTCATGTTATCATAGTGGGTGATCGATCTACTGTTAACTACATTCCTATGTCGTGTACTTTCATTACCTACGTACTTTTGATAACTCTGTTCACCTACGATCATCTTGTTCACCTCGTTAGCGTGTTCATGTATCATGACACGTGACTGTGTCGGCTTCGACCTTGCGGGTGAAACAGGAAAGCTGTGTCACTTAACCATGTCGATGACATACCAGTGTGCAGTGCCGGAAATACTGCCCCAGCACCGGAAGTACCAATAGGTGTCAAAAGTGCCACATCAGTAGTGCTTCCATTGTATATACACACGCATGTATGTATATATATGTCGTGCCGAATAGGTAAAACTTGCTATTTTCGCTTAAATATCAACGCTCTTCTTGCCGAATAAGGCAAGCGAAAATTTGTGTATGCAATAATTTCGCAAAAATCATTCTGAACCTAACGAAAAAATATATATTTCATTGTGTTTGTTTATTATCAAATTATTGTAAACTTATCTCAAATATATTTAGTTGGATTAGGCTAAATTAAATTGCGCTTGTTAGAATAAGATAAGTTTTCTAAGGTTCTTTCGGTACAAAATTATTAAATTTTACATTAACATAATTTAAAAAAATATATATCTTTAAACGTATAAGAGAAAAATATTTAAAGTACTTAATTTTTAATGAGTTCTTGCTAATTGACCAGTTTTACCTATTTGGCACGACATACATACATACATATATATATATATATATATATATATATATATATATATATATATATATATATATATATATATATATATATATATATATATATATATATATATATAAAGTTCGTATGGTGTGTTTGCCAGTGATGTTTTTGTTAGTGCTTGTAATGATTCATCAGCTGACTGGTGTAAACAAGGCTGTGTGTTGTGAGCCATCAGCTGATTGATGTAAACAAACTTTTTGTGGTCCATCACTCTTCTTTAGAAGCAGCCGGAGACACCAGAGACGGGAGCTGGAGTCCGACGACTGCGAGGGAAGGTGACTGGAGGTTAAGGTGACTGGTGATTAAGGTTACTGGTGATTAAGGTGACTGGAGGTTAAAGTGACTGGTGATTAAGGTGACTGGAGGTTAAGGTGACTGGTGATTAAGGTGACTGGTGATTAAGGTGACTGGTGATTAAGGTGACTGGTGATTAAGGTAACTGGTGATTAAGGTGACTGGAGGTTAAGGTGACTGGTGATTAAGGTAACTGGTGATTAAGGTGACTGGTGATTAAGGTGACTGGTGATTAAGGTGACTGGAGGTTAAGGTGACTGGTGATTAAGGTGACTGGTGATTAAGGTGACTGGTGATTAAGGTGACTGGTGATTAAGGTGACTGGTGATTAAGGTAACTGGTGATTAAGGTGACTGGAGGTTAAGGTGACTGGTGATTAAGGTGACTGGAGGTTAAGGTGACTGGTGATTAAGGTGACTGGAGGTTAAGGTGACTGGTGATTAAGGTGACTGGTGATTAAGGTGACTGGTGATTAAGGTAACTGGTGATTAAGGTGATTGGAGGTTAAGGTGACTGGTGATTAAGGTGACTGGTGATTAAGGTGACTGGTGATTAAGGTGACTGGTGATTAAGGTGACTGGAGGTTAAGGTGACTTGTGATTAAGGTGACTGGTGATTAAGGTGACTGGAGGTTAAGGTGACTGGTGATTAAGGTGACTGGTGATTAAGGTGACTGGTGATTAAGGTGACTGGTGATTAAGGTAACTGGTGATTAAGGTGACTGGAGTTTAAGGTGACTGGTGATTAAGGTGACTGGTGATTAAGGTGACTGGTGATTAAGGTGACTGGTGATTAAGGTGACTGGAGGTTAAGGTGACTGGTGATTAAGGTGACTGGTGATTAAGGTGACTGGTGATTAAGGTGACTGGTGATTAAGGTGACTGGTGATTAAGGTAACTGGTGATTAAGGTGACTGGAGGTTAAGGTGACTGGTGATTAAGGTGACTGGAGGTTAAGGTGACTGGTGATTAAGGTGACTGGAGGTTAAGGTGACTGGTGATTAAGGTGACTGGAGGTTAAGGTGACTGGAGGTTAAGGTGACTGGTGACTTCTTCTCTCCCACGGACCTTTTGTTCAATATTTATTTCCCATCAGTTCACTCTTCCCTCTATTTGCTCCCTTCCTTCCTCCCTTCCATTCCCTTCCTCTCTTCCATTCCCTTCCTCCTTTCCATTCCCTTCCTCCCTTCCATTCCCTTCCTTCCTTCCATTCCCTTCCTTCCATTCCCTTACACCCTCTCCTTTCCACCCTCCCTCTCACTCCTTTTCTCCCTCCCTCCTTCCAACCCTCCCACTCCATCCTACTATTCCATCCTACCACTCCATCCTACCACTCCATCCTACCACTCCATCCTACCACTCCATCCTACCACTACTTTCCTGACAGTGCCCAACTTTCACAATTTACTGACCAGCGCTGCCAGTGTATCCTTCCAGAACATGTTCAATATATTACTCTGGTCCAGAACTGTAGCTGGATTAAGGCAGATCATACAGTATCACTGTAGAGCACTGCAGGTCACTGTAGAGCACTGTAAGTTACTGTAGAGCACTGTAGAGCACTGCTCTCAGTGATGCTGCATAGTGCCACAGAAGAGCACTGTAGGTCACTGTAGAGCACTGCTCTGTGATGCTGCATAGTATCACTGTAGAGCACTGCTCTCTGTGATAATGCGTAGTACCACTGTAGATCACTGTACAGCACTGTAGATCACTGTACAGCACTGTAGATCACTGTAGAGCACTGTACAGCACTGTAGATCACTGTACAGCACTGTAGATCACTGTAGATCACTGTACAGCACTGTAGATCACTGTAGAGCACTGTAGATTTCTGTAAAGCACTGCTCTCAGTGATGCTGCGTAGTATCACTGTAGATCACTGTACAGCACTGTAGATCACTGTACAGCACTGTAGATCACTGTACAGCACTGTAGATCACTGTAGGTCACTGTAGATCACTGTAGAACACTGCTTTCAGTGATGCTGCATAGTTACATACATCAGCGCTCATGGACGGGGGAGGGGACGGACATCATCTAGGGAGGAAGGGGAAGGAGGGAGGGGAAGGAGGGAGGGAAGGAGGGGGGAAGGAGGGAGGGAAGGAGGGTCATAATTTAAGGAAGTAACGACCTTAGTTAAGGTCACCCAGACTCCTTCAGTTATTAAAGTAATCACCAAACTCTGGCAAGATTGTGTTTCCTAATATTGAAAGGAACAACAGAGGAGGTGGGGCCTACTCTCTCATCCCCCAAGGGCAAGACAGCTTAATCTGAGGGGGGTCGAGGCACTGCTGGCTCTTGTGGATGGGGTCGAGGCACTGCTGGCTCTTGTGGACGGGGGTCGAGGCACTGCTGGCTCTTGTGGAGGGGTCGAGGCACTGCTGGCTCTTGTGGACGGGGGTCGAGGCACTGCTGGCTCTTGTGGAGGGGGTCGAGGCACTGCTGGCTCTAGTGAAGGGGGGTCGAGGCACTGGTGGCTCTTGTGGAGGGGGGTCGAGGCACTGCTGGCTCTAGTGAAGGGGGTCGAGGCACTGCTGGCTCTTGTGGAGGGGGTCGAGGCACTGCTGGCTCCTGTGGACGGGGGTCGAGGCACTGCTGGCTCTTGTGGAGGGGGGTCGAGGCACTGCTGGCTCTTGTGGAAGGGGGATCGAGACACTGGTGGCTCTAGTGGAGGGGGATCGAGGCACTGGTGGCTCTAGTGACGGGTTTTATTACGATGCAGCGCGTAGTATTGTACGTAATTTTATCTTTTTCAGATTTTCTCGGGATGAAAGTTTTCGGTGTGTGTGTGTGTGTGTGTGTGTGTGTGTGTGTGTGTGTGTGTGTGTGTCGCCGTAACAACACTGATATTGGCAAACTTCGTCTCGATTGAATTACCTGAAATTAAGGAGAGCCATGCTGGGGTCTCTCCCAGACCCCAGCATCCCCCACACCAAGGAGCCAGAGTGAGCTGGTCACCACAACTTCTCTAAGTATTAACCTGTTTCACTGTACCCTGTTGAAACAATATATTATTAGCAAAACTCCCTTATATATACATACACACGACACCACACACACACACACACACACACACACAAAACAACACACAAACACACCAGACAAATACACACACACACACACACACAACACACACACACACACACACACACACACACACACACACACACACAACACACATATATATATATATATATATATATATATATGCATTATAGAACACCATGAACAATGCATTTTAGAACACCATGAACAATGCATTCTATCATACAATGAACAATGCATTCTATAATATAATGAACAATGCATTCTAGAGGCAAGGTAATTATCAGAGTTGCTGTTTTGCAACAACAGACATTAACTGAGGTGGACACTTCATCCCACTGACGTGGTATCCTGTATAAAACTCACGGTTACGGTCTGTTATGGTGGGAGTTTGTGTTTACGTAGCGCCGCTGGAGGAGCGTTATCGTACCCGCCCGGTGCTGTGGGGGAAATATTGTTTACGTAGCTCTGCTGGAGCCCAGTTATCGTACACGAGCTGAGGCAAATTGTTGAACTTGAGCGCTGAGGTGACTTATCGTAGCGCCCCTAGCGACTACAGCTTCCTAACGACTTGTTAATGGCGTCAGGTGGGAGTCAACTTTGCTAATTCTCCCGGCTAATGTGGCTCCCTAAATTATTTCTGCGCCTGGTACAGTATTTATGTATGTCTCTGTGACTAAGTCGGTACCAGGTTGTCTCTTTCTCTGAAATTAAATTTTGGAAGCTTTATACATAGGAATTTATGCATTTAGATACTTGATTAACACTATCCTAATCCTCCCTTAAACAACCAAGCTAACTTAACCCAACCCAAGCTAACTATCCCGCCCCTAACCCAGCACAAGCTAACCTATCCCACCTTGACCCATCCCAAGCTAACCTAACCTACCTAACAAAGCTAACCTAAGCTACCCTAACCTAACCCAAGCTAACCTAACATAACCCACCCTAACCCAACCCAAGTTAACCTAACATAACCCACCCTAACCTAACCCAAGTTAACCTGTCCAACCCTAACCCAACTCTAAGCTAACCTATCCCACCCTAACCCAACCCCAATCTAACCTAACCCACTAACACAACCCCAAACTAACTTAACCAACCTAACCCAAACTAAGCTAACCTAATCCACCAAACCCAACCCCAAGCTAACTTAACCCACTATACCCCAACCCAAAGCTAACCTAATCTAGTCTAACCTAACTTAACCAAACCTAATCTAACCTGCCCTAACTTAACCTACCCTACTCTTACCTAATTCAACCCAAGCTAACTTAAGCTCACCTAGCCAAACCCAGCCAAAACCAACCTACACTAATGTTAACTTTAACAGAGAACGTCATCACATTGTTTCAGTGGCCCACTGGAAGACTTTGTCTATGTCAGCTTGGAGGTTCACTGTGTTTTCTATGGCTGGCCACTCTCATACATATTCTAGTGTCATCTGCAAAGGATGATACAGTGCTATGATGCATGTCTCTGTGTATGTCAGAAATGGGAATGAGAAACAGAAGTGGGGCTAGTACTGTGCCTTGGGGGTACAGAACTTTTCGCTGTGTCAGACTCTGATTTCTCTCTGTTTACTGTCACTCTTTGTGTTTAATCGCCTCACGTTTGTACGGGTGGAAGCATTGGGTGTTTCCTTACACCTGTTGTCCCTGTTCACCTAGCAGCACGTAGGTACCTGGGTGTTAGCCGACTAGTGTGGGGTCACATCCTGGGGGACAAGATTAACCTAAGTTGCCCGAAATGCTCTGTGTAACCAGTGGCTTTCTATATAGTATGTCATTGATGTCATCTATGGTCTGTACAAGTTGTATTATTAAAGTCAGTTTACAATCCTCAACGGTAGGTGTCTTAAACAGAAGTCAGTGTTCAGTGTTCAGTGTTCAGTTTTCAATATCTGATCTTTGACCTGCCGGGAAGCTGGTATACCTGGAGGGGGTGTTCCGGGGGTCAACGCCCCCTGCGGCCCGTCCAC
>WNWK01000319.1:367500-435000 GCA_009830355.1 Cherax destructor
AGTAGAAGGAGAAGGTTGACTAGCAAGTGAAGGGAAGGTTGACTAACAAGTGAAGGGAAGGTAGACTAGCAAGTGAAGGGAAGGTTGAGTGAAGGGAAGGTTGACTAGCAAGTGAAGGGAAGGTAGACTAACAAGTGAAGGGAAGGTTGACTAGCAAGTGAAGGGTAGGTATACTAGCAAGTGAAGGGAAGGTTGACTAGCATTTGAAGGGAAGGTTGACTAACAAGTGAAGGGAAGGTTGACTAGCAAGTGAAGGGAAGGTAGACTGGCAAGTGAAGGGAAGGTAGACTGGCAAGTGAAGGGAAGGTAGACTAGCAAGTGAAGGGAAGGTGACTAGCAAGTGAAGGGAAGGTTGACTAGCAAGTGAAGGGAAGGTAGACTGGCAAGTGAAGGGAAGGTTGACTAGCAAGTGAAGGGAAGGTAGACTGGCAAGTGAAGGGAAGGTTGACTAGCAAGTGAAGGGAAGGTTGACTAGCAAGTGAAGGGAAGGTAGACTGGCAAGTGAAGGGAAGGTAGACTGGCAAGTGAAGGGAAGGTAGACTGGCAAGTGAAGGGAAGGTTGACTAGCAAGTGAAGGGAAGGTTGACTAGCAAGTGAAGGGAAGGTTGACTAGCAAGTGAAGGGAAGGTTGACTAGCAAGTGAAGGGAAGGTTGACTAGCAAGTGAAGGGAAGGTTGACTAGCAAGTGAAGGGAAGGTTGACTAGCAAGTGAAGGGAAGGTTGACTAGCAAGTGAAGGGAAGGTTGACTGGCAGGTGAGTGAGGGGTGGCAGTCACTACCTGGTAGCCAGACCTTTCATCTCCGGCTCCAGTAAATTACTTCATTCCTGGGGGAAAGAAATACGAGGTTAGGCCAGAGTGGCCCCCAACACCTACATCTTGGGCCACGTGGCCAGAGTGGCCAACACCTGCAACATCTTGTGACTCATGGCCAGGATAGTCTAACATCCTCAACATCTTGTTCATATGGCCAGGATGGTCCAACACCTTCAAAATCTTTGGTCACGTGGCCAGGATAGGCTAACAACTTCATCAGCATCAGCAATAACAGCAGCAACATCACCAGCAGCAACATCAAAACATCTTCTACTATAGTCATTACTTTCATTGAAGATCTTGCCAAGATGTGACCCTCTGGCTTCTTCACCTGTTCCTGACGCTGGAGTTTACACTGTTCCGTGCGGAGAATGTGATAAGAAGTACATGGGAGTAACCGGGAAGAACCTATCAGTGCTGGAGTAACGCACAGGGACGCTGAAGGCCACCTCGTGAACAGAAGGCAGATAGTTAAAGCATCCTTTCTTGGTCACAGTGATGTTTGACCAGGCTTCTGTGCCTCGCCACGTACTCATGGCAACATGCCTGCCATTTGATATTGCTTCCACAACTCAAACCTGAGCTAACATTTACTTGAATTTAACCTGACGTCTATTTAAACCTGACGTGACTTCTGTTTAAAGTTGACATGAACTCTCTACCTAACATGTCCCTAACATGTGCTCAATGCAGCTGCGTGTCCTAGAAGTGAACAAGGTCCCAGGACAGACACTGTGTTTACTCGGGTGTCCTTTTCCTCTAATGACCACTAAGACTGAACCCGGATCCTTCGGTTGTAAGCCGAAGACGCTACCACTGAGCCACGAGTCACACAATAAGTCTCACAATAAACTAGATAAAACTAGGCAAAAGTTGGGCCAGTAGGCCTGCTGCAGTGTTCCTCCTTTCTTGAAAGTGACCTTAGTGACTTGTGTTGGTGGGATCAACACCTTTCAACTACACGAGGATCATTAACTATGGCTGCAACTTACCTGTGTACCGCTAGTCAAGGGATACTGTAATCCACAAAATGGGGATACACACCTCTCGGCGTGTATTCCCTTTCCGTAGGTTGTTAGCTCTGTTAGAATAGTTTTAAAGTGTATAATATATATGGTAAATACTGTATGAGTCTCTGGTAGTGTCAAGTGGGGATATGTCCATTGACTGTCTGGGTGAGTGTTGTGTACACTACTGCAACTTGACGAGATAAACACTTGTGCAGCATGAGGCATCTTGTTTTGATGACACTTGTGCAGCATGAGGCATCTTGTTTTGATGACACTTGTGCAGCATAATGCATCTTGTTTTAATGAAACGTTTCGGTTGGTCAGCAACCTTCTTCAGTGGAATACACAGAGTCGACAGTGACCACCCCAGGTCTCTGCACTTCCAACTGCCACCGGGATTGTAATCACCTCTTGTGTTGTGTTGATGACGTCTGCTGTGTAGGCCACACAGTTTCAACACAAGACACCTAGGTGTTGCAAGACTGTTTAACTCATCAACTTATTGGTACTGTATACCATTATTTTATAATACAGCTGCAGACAGCATATTACTCGTGTAAAAATACTGTACTCACCTAATTGTGGTTGCAGGGTCGAAGACTCACTTGTTAGGTGGAGTAATCGTTAAGCTGCGCAGTCGTCCTATCTGCACACAGTTATCTGGTTGATGTGCTTTCTTGAGCAGGCAGCAGTCCTCTCCACTCTCACACACAGAGGCAGCAGCCTCTCACTCTCACACAGAGGCAGCAGCCTCTCACTCTCCACAACAGAGGCAGCAGTCTCTCTCACTCTCACACAAGAGAGGCAGCAGCCTCTCCCACTCTCACACACAGAGGCAGCAGCCTCTCTCACTCTCACACACAGAGGCAGCAGTCTCTCTCACTCTCACACAAGAGGCAGCAGCCTCTCTCCCTCTCACACAAGAGAGGCAGCAGCCTCTCCCACTCTCACACACCAGAGGCAGCAGCCTCTCCCACTCTCACACACCAGAGGCAGCAGCCTCTCCCACTCTCACACACCAGAGGCAGCAGCCTCTCCCACTCTCACACACCAGAGGCAGCAGCCTCTCACTCTCACACAAGAGAGGCAGCAGTCTCTCTCACTCTCACACAAGGGAGGCAGCAGTCTCTCTCACTCTCACACAAGAGGCAGCAGTCTCTCTCACTCTCACACAAGAGGCAGCAGTCTCTCTCACTCTCACACACCAGAGGCAGCAGCCTCTCCCACTCTCACACACCAGAGGCAGCAGCCTCTCCCACTCTCACACACCAGAGGCGAGGTAATACGACGACAGTGTTATGCTGACACATCTATTTTTATGCAGATGGCAGCAGTGTTGCCACCACCCGGATACATCACACTTACTCTCTCTCTCTCTCGCCTTGTTTAAATAGCACGGTTCAACTCAGTAATCCCAGTATAGTCATATTGTTTGAAATACAATGAGTCTTTTCATTTGGAACACCATTGATTCTTGACGCTTTTGTTGTTCAGGGCCTGTACGCCCCTTAGCTGTCTTATGCTCTCACACCCGTTAACATTAGTCTAAAGCTTTTATTTATTACAAACAATGTATTCATTTTAATCACAATAAAGAATATATGTAAAAGGTCAGGCAGATCGCTGAGACAGTCGTGGCTGAGGACTAATACGCAGTCGGTTTTAAACGCAGAATAAAAGGCATATTTTTGTTTAGCGTCTCTCTTGTTGGTGTTGTTGTTTACTTGCTTACTTACGTGATGCTGAGATCAGGTTCTTATATTGTTTAAGAAATAAGTGGCAGGCATGTTACCACTTGCAAGGAGACGGCTTCTGGTCGTTGTTTACGTGTTGAACACGCTGTTTCGCACAATGAGGTGGCCCTCTAGGGCGGGAAGGTGCCAGAGTCAGAGCTTGCTACCACCTGCAGCTCACCGGACTGCCATTCCCATGAGCTTCCCGTGAGGGCGGGGAATGTGGCTAGACCTAGGAACAGCTGGTCCCAGAAGATGAGGAGGTACTTGTACCTCCTCCCATGGCAGACATAGGTCTCAGACACTCCCAAGACAGGGAGCCAAGGTCAGGTCACCATCTGGAAAAGACCAGGGCCGGGAGAGTACCGACGAATCAAGAAGAATGAGGTGGTGGTGGCAAGTGCCACAGAATCTCTTAAACCTTTTTGCCTGCCCACTGTGGGAACGTTTTTGAGAACCTTTAAAAGTTTATGCCTGCCCACTGTGGTGAAGTTTTAAGAACCTTTTAAAGTTTTCTTGTCTGCCAAAAGAATAATTATTGTCATTAAAATTAAATAAATTATACCATTTCTTAATAAATTTCATAATTACTGCATTTCCACATCAACACCAACCCCACCTGACAACACATTACCTGAAATATAATACAGCGCAGAATATATACACTGCGAGGTGTATTTCTCTCAGTGTATGTATGGTGAGAGTTCTACTTTGGTCGCTATTTTGGGCACCAGAGTTTTCCTGTCTGGTGGAGCCTTAATGACCCTCGTGTAGTCGATAGGATTCAAACCCCAACATTAACCAACCAGTTCTGTGAACACAGCTGTTGAACAGTTCTATAAACACAGCTGTTCATCAGTTCAATGAACACATATGCTGAGCAATTCATTTCATTTACAAGCTAAGAACTGTCACCCTGACAGTAATATGATGGCTTGACAGGTTTCAAGCCTATCGAACACTCGAGGGTCATTGTATATATGGAGAGAGGTATACTCTGGGTGCGTATACGCAAAAATGTACACCGAGAAGTATACCTACACAGATATACACTTCTCGGTGGTTATATACGTTGAGGATATACTATGTCTGTCAGTGTATATAAATATATAAATATATGCTTCTTAGTGTGTATACACTGAAAGATATGCGCTTATTGGCATATTCTCATGTCTCGGTGTATAAACATTGGGAGATATACACCTCTCGGTGTATATACACTGAGATATACACCTTTCACTGAATATACACTTGTGTAGTGACTTAGTGATCGCAAAGGTGGTACAACGTGCTGTGTCTGAACATATGGTACCAATCCTGGTACACAGATGGGACAATACATTGTTTTGCTCACTGGGGAGACTTACTGGTAGCTTGTACTGGTGGCTTGTACTGGTAGCTTGTACTGGTAGCTTGTACTGGTAGCTTGTATTGGTGGCTTGTACTGGTAACTTGTACTGGTAGCTTGTACTGGTGGCTTGTACTGGTAACTTGTACTGGTGGCTTGTACTGGTCACTTGTACTGGTGGTAGTGTTGTTTGGTGGTGTCAATGGTGTTGGTGGTAGTATTGGTTGGTGTTGTCACTAGTGTTGGTGGTAGTATTGGTTGGTGTGTGTTGTCACTAGTGTTGGTGGTAGTATTGGTTGGTGTTGTCACTAGTGTTGGTGGTAGTATTGGTTGGTGTTGTCACTAGTGTTGGTGGTAGTATTGGTTGGTGTTGTCACTAGTGTTGGTGGTAGTATTGGTTGGTGTGTGTTGTCACTAGTGTTGGTGGTAGTATTGGTTTGTGTTGTCACTAGTGTTGGTGGTAGTATTGGTTGGTGTGTGTTGTCACTAGTGTTGGTGGTAGTGTTGGCTGGTGCTGTCACTAGTGTTGGTGGTAGTGTTGGTGGTAGTGTTGGCTGGTGTTGTCACTAGTGTTGGTGGTAGTGTTGGCTGGTGCTGTCACTAGTGTTGGTGGTAGTGTTGGCTGGTGTTGTCACTAGTGTTAGTGGTAGTGTTGGTTGGTGCTGTCACTAGTGGTGGTGGTAGTGTTGGCTGGTGCTGTCACTAGTGTTGGTGGTAGTGTTGGTGGTAGTGTTAGTTGGTGTTGTCACTAGTGTTGGTGGTAGTGTTGGTTGGTGTTGTCACTCTGCTACGCCACTGCTGGTAAGGTTATCTCTCACAGATGTTGAAGTCAGTCCCTTGCTCATACAAACACTGTTATTCTTGTTGTTTGCTTCCCTCTTATAATCTCTTCTTCTCCTCTTCCTTCTTATATTTCTTCTTTGTCTTCTCATACCTCTTATAACGTTTCCGAGGGACAGGTCCACTGTAGACACCACAGTCTGGTTGATCAATGACCCGACGAACTTATTAAGTTCCCTATTGAAGACAACCAGGGGGCTGTTAATGGGTGTATGAAGGGAGGATCCTGAAGACAACCAGGGGGCTGTTAATGGGTGTATGAAGGGAGAATCCTGAAGACAACCAGGGGACTGTTAATGGGTGTATGAAGGGAGGATCCTGAGACAACTAGGGGGCTGTTAATGGGTGTATGAAGGGAGGATCCTGAAGACAACCAGGGGCTGTTAATGTGTGTATGAAGGGAGGATCCTGAAGACAACCAGGGACTGTTAATGTGTGTGTATGAAGGAGGATCCTGAAGACAACCAGGGGCTGTTAATGGGTGTATGAAGGAGGATCCTGAAGACAACCAGGGACTGTTAATGGTGTGTATGAAGGAGGATCCTGAAGACAACCAGGGGCTGTTAATGGGTGTATGAAGGGAGGATCCTGAAGACAACCAGGGGACTGTTAATGTGGTGTATGAAGGGAGGATCCTGAAGACAACCAAGGGGCTGTTAATGGGTGTATGAAGGGAGGATCATGAAGACAACCAGGGGGCTGTTAATGTGTGTGTATGAAGGAGGATCCTGAAGACAACCAGGGGCTGTTAATGGGTGTATGAAGGGAGGATCCTGAAGACAACCAGGGGGCTGTTAATGTGTGTATGAAGGGAGGATCCTGAAGACAACCAGGGGACTGTTAATGTGTGTGTATGAAGGGAGGATCCTGAAGACAACCAGGGGCTGTTAATGGGTGTATAAAGGGGAGGATCCTGAAGACAACCAGGGGACTGTTAATGGTGTGTATGAAGGGAGGATCCTGAAGACAACCGGGGGACTGTTAATGTGTGTGTATGAAGGAGGATCCTGAAGACAACCAGGGGGCTGTTAATGGGTGTATGAAGGGAGGATCCTGAAGACAACCAGGGGACTGTTAATGTGTGTGTATGAAGGGAGGATCCTGAAGACAACCAGGGGCTGTTAATGGGTGTATGAAGGGAGGATCCTGAAGACAACCAGGGGCTGTTAATGGGTGTATGAAGGGAGGATCCTGAAGACAACCAGGGGGCTGTTAATGGGTGTATGAAGGGAGGATCCTGAAGACAACCAGGGGACTGTTAATGTGTGTGTATGAAGGGAGGATCCTGAAGACAACCAGGGGACTGTTAATGTGTGTGTATGAAGGGAGGATCCTGAAGACAACCAGGGGGCTGTTAATGGGTGTATGAAGGGAGGATCCTGAAGACAACCAGGGGACTGTTAATGTGTGTGTATGAAGGGAGGATCCTGAAGACAACCAGGGGGCTGTTAATGGGTGTATGAAGGGAGGATCCTGAAGACAACCAGGGGACTGTTAATGTGTGTGTATGAAGGAGGATCCTGAAGACAACCAGGGGCTGTTAATGGGTGTATGAAGGGAGGATCCTGAAGACAACCAGGGGCTGTTAATGGGTGTATGAAGGGAGGATCCTGAAGACAACCAGGGGACTCTTAATGGGTGTATGAAGGGAGGATCCTGAGACAACCAGGGCCACTATCCCGATCCTTTGTTCCAGCTTGCTTGTTCCCGGATTATCCTGACTATTTTTGCTACCGACTTGTTACAGTCGTAGACCTCCGTAGTATACATTGAACATTTGCATGGTGCCAACCTTTAACCTTTCGCCTGTCACATTTGACCCAGCTTGAAGAGAGGCACTCATCTAGTTTGTAAACACGTGCCACCCTGTTAGTCTTATGAATGAGAATGTATGAAGGGCGAGGAGGCTCTGATACTCGCTTCCCTTCTCAGGAACACGTCTGTTATTTTGGGGACAGTGACTCGTGGTTCAGTAGGTAGCAGCTCACACACTGAGGGACCAGGGTTCGATTTCGGGATGAGTGGAAACATTGTTGGCCATGTTGTCTTATATCTGCTTCTTGTTCACCTGGCAGTAAGTAGGTATGCGACTTCACCTGGCAGTAAGTAGGATGCGACTCACACCAGTCGGACTGGTGTGAGTCGCATCCTGGAGGAGAAGGACCCAGTGGAATTAAGCCAGTCTGATGAGAGTGGCTTTATTCGGTTATGCTGGGTTACTAACGCACCAGGATGATAATCCGAACAGATCTTGAATCTCACCACAACTGTACTACTACTACTACTACTACTACTACTACTACTACTACTACAACTACTACCACTACTATCCACGCGACGTTCCTCCTGACTCCTGTCACTATAAATACTCGTTTTCTTAGTTATCTCTGTATTAGGACTGAAGAAGCCAGTCCTGGCGAAACGTTTTCTCAGAATCTTTACCCGTGACATCGCGTCTGGTATACCAGCCCTGGAGGGTTGTGATGTCCGCTCGTTGTTATGACGCAAGTTAGCCACTGATGCTCTTTCTATCTTGCTGGTTAGCTAAACGTAAATATAGGTTAATTTACTTAAGCCTAACCTAGAAAAGCAGATATTAGGTTTTTGAAGAGTCTGTTTACGTCGGGCAGAAATCAGCAGTGATGCGTGCGACTACGCGCGTCCTACTGGGAGGGACAGTGCCAAAATCCAGTGTGTCTGGCAGTGTCGGTCGCCATCATACACAACTGTGAGTAATTTTTTAATCGCCTTTACAGACATTCTCCTTGGAGCTGCTAAATATAATTAGAGTGATTAAAATTACCTTCATTGCTGGCATGGTAATTGACCCAGTTGACCCCATCTAGCGGGCTTGCCCTGCCCACCCGGCTGGCCCTGCCCACCCGGCTGGCCCTGCCCACCCGGCTGGCCCTGCCCACCCGGCTGGCCCTGCCCACCCGGCTGGCCCTGCCCACCCGGCTGGCCCTGCCCACCCGGCGGGCCCTGCCCACCCGGCTGGCCCTGCTCACCCGGCGGGCCCTGCCCACCCTTCTGGCCCTGCCCACCCTGCTGGCCCTGCCCACCCGGCTGGCCCTCCCACCCGGCTGGCCCTGCCCACCCGGCTGGCCCTGCTCACCCGGCGGGCCCTGCCCACCCGGCTGGCCCTGCCCACCCTGCTGCCCCTGCTCACCCGGTTGGCCCTGCCCACCCGGCTGGCCCTTCCCACCCGGCTGAGACACAAGCCAATCACTGTCTCTCACATCACAACCTTCCATCTGAAGGGTAAAAAAAGGGAAGATCATCGCATGAAAGTATGTCATGGCTTTTATTGCATGAATGTTATAAAAGTTACTTTTGTGTGAAGGTTTATTTGTAAACAATGACAAGGAAAAAGGCTCCCCAAAAATTTCTTCTCTTCAAAAAAAAAAATAGTGTTTTGACGAGACTTTGCTCATATAAATCCATTTAAATATATTTTTTTCTTAAATCAAAATATCGTATATTTTGACGATGTTAATAAGACACTTGGGTATCTTTCGGTGCCCCGTAGCTCGATTGGTAGCGCACTCAGCTCGAACGCTGAGGTCCGGGGGTCGATCCCCGGTAAGGGTGGAAACATTAGAGAACGTGTTTCCTTAAGACACCTGCTGTCCATGTTCACCTAGCAGTCAAATAGGTACCTGGGTGTTAGTCGACTGGTGTGGGTCGCATCCTGGGACAAAACTGACCTAATTTGCGGGAAATGCTCAGCATAACAAGGGGCTTTCTTTATAGTAGTATGTCATTGTTGTCAGCTAGGCCTGTATACCTTGTACATGTACTTGTAGAAATAAAGATTATTATTATTATTATTTTCTTCTCTTTTTTAGTATTTTCTACAGAAGAAGGGGGTTACTAGCCCATTGCATTTTAGTCCCCTCATACGACACGGCGGGCAGGCCGGACTTGAGTCCTGGAGATGGGAAGTACAGTGTCTGCACTCTGAAGGAGGGGTGTTAATGTTGCAGTTTTATAACTGTAGTGTAAAGCACCCCTCTGGCAAGACAGTGATGGAATGAATGATGATGAAAGTTTTTCTTTTTTCGGGCCACCCTGCATTGGTGGGAGACGGCCGATGTGTTAATTAAAATAATATTAATAATAATAATAACAATAGCAGCAATAATATTCTCAGTGAAGCGCTAAACCCGTGTGTGAGGGAGACATCCAACGCGTGGCGTCCTGCAGACTCGATCCTCCGCTTGCTTTTCGCTTTTATTTATATTTTAAATTTTTTCAGGCTCTGAGAGGCTCAGAAAAACCGAAAATAACAATTTTATCGCCCGGCACTAGTGTGAGGAACCCGGAGTCTGCATCTTAGATGATGTCTCAAGATTTCTGTGTTATTATCAGTTTCTTGCGTTGAAAAATAGCTCTGGGTCCCCAGAGTGATAGTGTGGTGTGTGGAACACTATATTGTGATGTCTGAAACACTGTATTGTGGTGTATAAAATACTGTATTATGATTTATAAAATACTGTATTATGATGTATTTATCTTGTGCATTTCACTGCGATAGTTCACTGATCTCTTCTTGAACAAACCAGAGAACGGGTGGGATTTGAACTTATAGCCAGAGAGTCCTGAAAACTAACAGGCCAGTGCGTTAACCACTGGGCCACCTGGCCAAGTGAGGGAGTTTCAGGACTAACCTGTACTGGGTTCAAGCCCACGCCCGTTCTGTGGTTTGTTTGCCATCTTGTTGTTATTATTTCGCTTGTCAACACTGTGTTGTGTGTTGCCAGGCTGTGGAGTGTCTAAAGTGTTTTTATTTAGAAGCGTCAAGCTTCTTGAGACAACGTTTCGCTCCATGCACACGTTTATGACTTGATAAAAACTCTGCACAGAGAGAAATGTCTTCCAGATAAAACCTTGTTCTGCAACAATATTTTCTTTAGCAACAAGATGTTGCTAAGGTGAAAAAAAGTGTACTTTGTTAAGTTAACTGATCGTGGACAGGGCCGCGGGGGCGCTGACCCCCGAAACACTCTCCTCCAGGTATACCCACGGATGTTTATATGAGGGGAAAAGACTCAGTGGAGGGTTGGGGTTCACATTTCTCAAGGTTTTAAGCTCACTGGAGCCCTGGCATGTTTTTCCCCACCGTGATCGTCTCTCGTGTTGCTAGTCTATCACGACAGTGTTGTCGTGTCTTGCTTCCAGTTTTTACCCTGTGGGAAGGCCAGAGGAATTGTTGCCATTGCCGAAGGAAACTGAGGCCGGAGGAATTGTAGCGAGGGGGAATTGTAGTAGCGAGAGGAATTGTTACAGTGGAAGGGCCAGAGGAAGGGTCGGAGGGTCAGAGGAAGGGACAGAGGAAGGGCCGGTGCTGAGGCTGGAGAGTGAAGCTGTAATTCTGTTCTACGTGTGTGAGTGCTTGGTAAAATAGTGAGGGGGGAAGGGTATGATTTGGTGCGTGTGCGTGCGTGTGCGTGTGTGTGCGTGTGTGTGTGCGTGAGTGTGTGTGTGTCTCTCTCTGTCTGTCTGTCTGTCTGTCTGTCTGTCTGTGTGTTTGTCCTCGCTGACTGACAGGTGAGGAAACAGCAAACAGTCACCTGTCTGCAAACAAACTTTTCACACACACACACACTGTACACTGTGTACGTTAGGCCCATATTAGAGTATGCAGCACCAGTTTGGAACCCACATCTAGCCAAGCATGTAAAAAACTAGAGAAAGTGCAAAGGTTTGCAACAAGACTAGTCCCGGAGCTAAGGGGTATGTCCTACGAGGAGAGGTTAAGGGAAATCGACCTGACGACACTGGAGGACAGGAGAGATAGGGAGACATGATAACGACATATAAAATACTGAGAGAAATTGACAAGGTTAACAGAGACAGAATGTTCCAGAGGTGGAACACAGCAACAAGGAGACACAGTTGGAAGTTGAAGACTCAGATGAATCACAAGGATGTTAGGAAGTATTTCTTCAGTCACAGAGTGGTCGGGAAGTGGAATAGTTTGGGAAGCGATGTAGTGAAGGCAGGTTTCATACATAGCTTTAAGAAGAGGTATGATAAAGCTCATGGCGCAGGGAGAGTGACCCAGTAGCGACCAGTGAAGAGGCGGAGCCAGGAGCTATGACTTGACCCCTGCAACCACAACTAGGTGAGAACACACACAAACACACACAGTAAATCATAGCGCTGTTTTTGGTTGTGTGAACTGTTCTTGTTGTGGACATATCGTACGCTGTTTTCTGTTGTGTTCATGCACTCTCATTGTTGTGGACACAACACTTCCGTTGTTGTGTGAACTGTTTTTGTTGTGGACGTGTACTGTACTTGTGCACATTCATGTTTACTCTCACGTGACCTTCAAGGGTCACGTGACTCACTGACTCACTTCCCCCATTAACAATAACAATAATAATAATAATAATAATAATGATAATAATAATGAAGATCTCTTGAGAATATCGTACGATTCCTTAAGAATGTGACACGATGCCCACACGTTTTTTAATTATCTAAAGTGATGAGCATTTATGGATTTTTTTTTTTGTATCTTCAAAACTCCGAATAGATGAAAATAATATATATATATATATATATATATATATATATATATATATATATATATATATATATATATATATATATATATATATATATATATATATATATATATATATATTTTAGTGATTTTTTCAAATCATACAAATCAAATCAGCTTCCTGGGCTTCCCCTCCCTATCCCGTCCCCATTTTCCCCACTCCCGATCACCCCTTCCCTACCCTCCTCCCTCCCCTACCCTCCTCCCTCCCCTACCCTCCTCCCTCCCCTACCCTCCTCCCTCCCCTACCCGCCTCCCTCCCCTACCCTCCTCCCCCCTACCCGCCTCCCTCCCCTACCCGCCTCCCTCCCTACCCGCCTTCCTCCCTCACAAACACATCGCCGCTGAAATTTTTACGGGAGATTTGGTCCATATTTCAGGTGGAGTGTGTTGGCGTCAGCTGCAGCGCGTCTCAAAGGCGAGAATAAAACGGTGATATTAGCGATGCATGTTCCAGGAGTCAGGGAGTCAGGGAGTCAGGGAGTAAGGGAGAGAGAGGGGAGGGAAATGGACACCACACTAAAGTACGGGAAATGGAAGGGGGGTAAAAACGGAGATAGCGTTAGAATTAGAACGAAAGATTGCTTTAACGGAATAACTGATGGGTAATAAAGTGTTTGAGGTAATCAGTCCCCCAGCCTGGAATCGATGTGTCCAGACCTTCAAGACTGATGGACTGGACACATTGATTCCAGGCTGAGGGACTGACTACCTCAAACTCCTCCTCTTTTTCTACCGTTCTACTGTGTATTGAACTAAAGAAGCCCTGTATGGTGAAACGTTTCCTCAGTAAACATTACCAAATGTTGCACAAATGTCTCACTCTTCAATTTTTAGGTTTTATAAACATTTATCAAACAATATCCAGAATGTTGGACTGAGATGCCGTAACCTCCGTTACTTGAGAGATAACAAGTTCAGGGCTTCGAGTCCCTCCAGGTTAACGATGGTATGAGGCTGGTCGCTCTGCTCCCTCTCCAGCTGGTCTCCGAGACCAGACACTCTCAATCCCCCACTTAGCTTGAGGAGGACTATGCCCCCCACCGCTTCTGAATGATCCACATACCTGGAGTATACCTGGAGGGTGTTTCGGGGGTCAACGCCCCCCGCGGGCCGGTCCATAACCAGGCCTCGCGGTTTTAGGGCCTATTTACATACGTGATTGTTAAAGCCACGGGTTTGTGACTGTTAAAGCCACGGGTTTGTGACTGTTAAAGCCACGGGTTTGTGACTGTTAAAGCCACGGGTTTGTGACTGTTAAAGCCACGGGTTTGTGACTGTTAAAGCCACGGGTTTGTGACTGTTAAAGCCACGGGTTTGTGACTGTTAAAGCCACGGGTTTGTGACTGTTAAAGCCACGGGTTTGTGACTGTTAAAGCCACGGGTTTGTGACTGTTAAAGCCACGGGTTTGTGACTGTTAAAGCCACGGGTTTGTGACTGTTAAAGCCACGGGTTTGTGACTGTTAAAGCCACGGGTTTGTGACTGTTAAAGCCACGGGTTTGTGACTGTTAAAGCCACGGGTTTGTGACTGTTAAAGCCACGGGTTTGTGACTGTTAAAGCCACGGGTTTGTGACTGTTAAAGCCACGGGTTTGTGACTGTTAAAGCCACGGGTTTGTGACTGTTAAAGCCACGGGTTTGTGACTGTTAAAGCCACGGGTTTGGGACTGTACTTTGTCAACACTGAAACTCATCTTCCACCTGACCCGTCTGTCCAGGTGCTTCTCTATATTCAGAGAGAGAGAGAGAGACAGACAGACATACAAACAGACAGAGACGAGGACAAGACAGATATAGATTGCTGTTGACTGATTCCTACGTCTTAGCTTACTAATGCCCGTGTTTACTGTCTTCCCTGGTTCCTTACTGATCTATATTAACATAAATCTTTATTGACAGACGACGTGTACACTAGCCGATGTTATCTAGAGTGTAAATATAAATACTATATATATATATATATATATATATATATATATATATATATATATATATATATATACGTATATATATATATATATATATATATATATATATATATATATATATATAATATATATATATATATATACTGTATATATATCTTCTTTCAACACGTCGGCCGTTTCCCACCGAGGCAGGGTGGCCCAAAAGAAAACGAAAGTTTCTCCTTTTACATTTAGTATATATACAGGAGAAGGGGTTACTGCCCCTTGCTCCCGGCATTTTAGTCGACTCTTACGACACGCATGGCTTACGGAGGAAGAATTCTGTTCCACTTCCCCATGGAGATAAGAGGAAATAAGAACACGAACTAGTAAAAATTAGAAGAAACCCAGAGGGTGAGTATATATATGCTTGTACATGAATGTGTAGTGTGACCTAAGTGTAAGTAGAAGTAACAAGACGTACCTGAAATCTTGCATGTTTATGAGACAGAAAAAAGACACCAGCAATCCTACCATCATGTAAAACAATTACAGGCTTTCATTTTACACCCACTTGGCAGGATGGTAGTACCTCCCTGGACAGTTGCTGTCTACCAACCTACTACCTTCTGGCAAGACAGTGAATGACTGTATGACGGTCGAAGTGTTTCCTCTTTTTTAGGGGAGTCACTCTACCTCGGTGGGCGAGACGTCGTGTGTTAAAAAATATTATATCATATATGTCTCCGTTATCTACCATAGCTGTCACTATTACTGTCTACCATAACTGTTACTGTCTACCATAGCTGTCACTGCTGTTATTTACCATAGCTGTCACTATTACTGTCTACCATAGCTGTCATTGCTGTTATCTACCATAGCTGTCACTGTTACTGTCTATCATAGCTGTCACTGCTGTTATCTACCATAGCTGTCACTGCTGTTATCTACCATAGCTGTCACTGCTGTTATCTACCATAGCTGTCACTATTACTGTCTACCATAGCTGTCACTGCTGTTATCTAACGTAGCTGCCAATGTTACTGTCTAGCATAGCTGTCACTGCTACTGTCACGGGTCTAGGTACTACAAACTGGTGCCTACGTACTACTGAAAGGTACACCCTCTCCGCTGTAGGTGCAGGCGGCACTAACCACACTGGCATCCATAACGACCCTGGCGGTCGTCACCACTCAAGCGTCCCTAACGACCCTGGGTGCTATGACGCACTGAATCACTCTCACCCCGCATGCGGTACATACTGAATCACTGTTACCCCGCATGCGGCACCATAGCTGTATATTGTTATCCGGAAATTCAAAATTGCGGCCCTCAATAGAAATATTGTCTTGTCCTTTAACTTCCAGTGTGGCCCACCGTGCCGTAGATCACTGTTAGTGTAACCAGTGTGGCCCACCATGCAGTAGATCACTGTTGGTGTGGCCAATGTGGCCCACCATGCAGTAGATCACTGTTAGGGATCAGTGTGACCCACCATGCAGTAGATCACTGTTAGTGTGGCCAGTGTGGCCCACCATGCTGTAGATCACTGTTAGTGTGGCCAGTGTGGCCCACCATGCAGTAGATCACTGTTTGTGTGACCAGTGTGGACCACCATGCAATAGATCACTGTTAGTGTGGACCACCATGTAGTAGATCACTGTGTGGCCCACCATGCAGTAGATCACTGTTGGTGTGGCCAGTGTGGCCCATCATGCAGTAAATGACTCTTAGTGTGGCCCATTGGAAGACTTGATTTATGTCAGCGTGAAGTTTCTCTGTGTCTTCTGTGGCTGTCACTCGTGCAGCCTGTAGCATCGTCTGCTGAGGATGGTACAGTGTGTGTCTGCGTCAGGAGCGAGAATGAGAGAGAAAAGAGAGGCGCGTGGGGGAGCGCTCCGTGTCTTGCGGGACGCCAGCCGTCGTTAATTAACCCGCTGCTGATTCTCACGGCGATACGGCCACTTGCCTGTGGTCGCGAGACTGGTTCCCCGGAACGCCACCAAGGCTACTTCTGCCTCTTTTCCCCACTTCCCCTCCCCCTCACTTCCCCCTCCCTCTACTCTTCGTCCTCCACACACACACACACACACACACACACAAAATCACTGAACTTAAAAGAAACGCTGTAACTAATAACAAAAATCTAACAAAACCCTGCTCCATGAGCTTTATCAAACCTCGTCTTAAAACTATGTATGGTTCCTGCCTCCACTACGTCACTTTCTAGGGTATTCCACTTCCTGAACACTCTATGACTGAAGAAATACTTCCTAACATCCCTTTGACTCATCGGAGTCTTCAACTTCCAGTTGTGACCCCTTGTTTCTGTGTCCCATCTCTGGAACATCCTGCCTTTGTTCACCTTGTCAATTCCTCGCAGTATTTTATGTCGTTATCATGTTTCTCCTAACCCTCCTGTCATTCAATGTCGTCAGGTCGATTTTCCTTAACCTTTCTTCGTAGGACAATCCCCTTAGCTCTGGGACTAGTCTTGTTGCAAACCTTTGCACTTTCTCTAATTTCTTGACGTACTTGCCCAGGTGTGGGTTCCAAACTGGTGCTGTATACTCCAATATGAGCCTGACGTACACGGTGTACAGAGTCTTGAACGATTCCTTACTGAGGTGTCGGAACGCTATTCTTAGGTTTGCCAGGCGCCCATATGCTGCAGCAGTTATCTGGTTGATGTGCGCCTCAGATGTGTTCGGTATTATACTCACCCCAAGATCTTTTTCCTTGAGTGAGGTTTGCAGTCTTTGGCCATCAAGACTAAACTCTGTCTGCGGTCTTCTTTGCCCTTCCCCGATCTTCATGACTTTGCATTTAGCGGGGTTAAATTCAAGGAGCCAATTGCTGTGTGTGTGTGTGTGTGTGAGGAATGGGTGGGTGGAAAGCAGGAATGTTAATGGATGCCTGCATCCATTAACATTCTTTTAAAGTTCTTGGACAATACATGTACACACTCAGAATACACAGTCAGCACTCGCATTATGCATGTGCGTGTCTGTAGGTATGTGTGTGTGTGTGCACTGCTAATTATCTTGCCTGACGTACACAGCTTCTTAATCCCACACAACTCACGCTATTTTGTGCGAGAAACAATACCTGAATTTGCACCCAAAAAAAAATCACAGTTGCTGACAAAGTTGCATTCTCAGCACGACCATGCAACTTCCGGCACCACAGCAGAACGTGCCAGCTGCCGCCGGCCGCTGCCAGGTGTGATGAGAAGACAAACCAGCCGTCAGGATGGGATGCTGGTAGCCTCGGTGTTTAAACTCTCCCGTAAATCTCTCGCCTTAAGAAGAGCTACGTCGCGTCGCGGTGATTGACGTGCGAGCGATGTTTCGGTCATCTCGGACTGAGAAATGTTTCCCTCAAAGCTCAACCATCCCCCCCCCCCACAACCCTAGAGTTACGGGGAGGGGGCAGGCAGTTGTTTTGACTGGCTACCCACGTACACTTAATACACACGCAAGTTGACTTGCGTGTGTATTAAGATACCTAACTGTTGCATATATGTCTTACTTATGAAATGGTATACAATACCGACAGGTATTGTATACCGTTTCATATTCACATTGCTGTGATGTGCACTGCAGTGATGTACACTGCTGTGATGTGTACTGCTGTGATGTGCACTGCAGTGATGTACACTGCAGTGATGTACACTGCTGTGATGTGCACTGCTGTGATGTACACTGCAGTGATGTACACTGCAGTGATGTGCACTGCAGTGATGTGCACTGCAGTGATGTGCACTGCTGTGATGTACACAACAATGTACAACAGCAATTATTTACTTTTTTCTAGCTAGCTCACCCTTGCTGCCAGTGTTGGAAGTTGTCTTATACGGAGTGTCAGTCTCTAGTGAGTGGCGGTGCCTGGCCTGTGACGGGCCAGCAGGCACCCACAACCCACCTCCACCCACCCACAACCCACCTCCACCCACCCGCAACCCACCCCCAACCCACCTCCACCCACCCGCCTGTGTTGTTTACCACCTCTCACCACTGGTGTCAGCGGGTATCTTGTTAACACCAGCACACACCAGGTGGTGATAGCAGCAGTGTCACTTTGTACACACACTGTGCAACCACCTTCCGCACTGTGTATTGAAACTTGAGCTGAGGGCTTGCTTCAGCAGCTGAGGGCTTGCCTCAGGAGCTGAGGGCTTGCTTCAGCAGCTGAGGGCTTGCCTCAGGAGCTGAGGGCTTGCTTCAGAAGCTGAAGGCTTGCTTCAGCAGCTGAGGACTTGCCTCAGGAGCTGAGGGCTTGCTTCAGAAGCTGAAGGCTTGCTTCAGCAGCTAAGGGCTTGCTTCAGCAGCTAAGGGTTTGCTTCAGCAGCTGAGAGCCGAGTATTTGCTTCAGGAGCTCAGGACTTGCTTCAGGAGCCGAATGCTGCTTCAAGAAGAATCAGCAGCGCCGTGATGCAGATGTAGTCAAGATATTAATATATTTTTGTCGCCTCAGCCGCTAGTTTGTCATGCACTCCCAGGCACTTGGTTGACTCCATCATGCACACTCCCAGGCACTTGGTTGACTCCATCATGCACACTCCCAGGCACTTGGTTGACTCCATCATGCACACTCCCAGGCACTTGGTTGACTCCATCATGCACACTCCCAGGCACTTGGTTGACTCCATCATGCACACTCCCAGGCACTTGGTTGACTCCATCATGCACACTCCCAGGCACTCGGTTGACTCCATCATGAAAGTTGTGCCTCGCACGTCTGCCTAGATCAATCAAATGATATATACCTCGAAATTATAGCTCTGCCTTTTTATTCACAGCTCCATAATTAGACGGTAGTTCAGACCCAAGAGTAAACATTATATATATATATATATATATATATATATATATATATATATATATATATATATATATATATATATATATATTGACTTTCTCTATGGTGGGTGTGTTGGAGGTCACTCGTTGGTATTCAGAGAGAGTTTAGGGAGAGGCGAAGCTTCTCCTTGTTGTCTTTGATTTTCCTGATGTCTTGGAGGCGTCGTGGTGCCTCCCCAGAATCCCATCACCCAGGAGGCAGTTGTTGTGCTCACTGGGCACTTCCTCGGTGACTTCCTTGATGCCTAGGCAGAACAGGGGAGGGGTGAGGGGTATAGGGGCGTCACCCTGCTGAAGACCTTCACACGAGTTGATTTTGTTCTCACGGTAGAGACGGTCAGGTGCAGTTATGTACCTTTTTTCCCGAAGGGTTTGGCCCATACACTAGGCTTCTTCAGTCGGATTTGTAGGTGGGTAAATACGGAGACGGTGAGAAGCATTGGAGAGGGGTATAGATGATGCAATCAGTCCACCAACCTTGAAGAAATAGTTGTGAGGTGGTCAGTCCCTGAGCCTGGAGAAGTGTTCAGCTCCATAGTCTTGAATTGAATTGAAGGCAATGAAGAAGTCCAGTCTAGCTAAAGATTCTTAGCAAGAGAGGGAGGGTGGTAATCTACGCTTGTAGGATGAATAACACTGAATAACACACGGGAGATAAATGGAATGAAATACCGTCACGATGGAAAACGGACAGGTCTGTTTGTGACTTGATGAAGCCCACTGTGTGGGCGAAACGTTGTCAACAGAGGATCGCATTGTACTGCATTTGTCGTCTATTTTTTCCAAGAATAACACACGTGCAATACCTGGGTAATTTTTAAAGTCTTGTTCATCAACTTCGCGATACTGCCAACCAGAGCCGGAATAAGATTTTGTAGGCCCCTGGGCTGCAGGTGTTGTGAGGCTCCTGGGCTGCAGGTGTTGTGAGGCTCCTGGGCTGCAGGTGTTGTGAGGCTCCTGGGCTGCAGGTGTTGTGAGGCTCCTGGGCTACAGGTGTTGTGAGGCTCCTGGGCTGCAGGTGTTGTGAGGCTTCTGGGCTGCAGGTGTAGTGAGGCTCCTGGGCTGCAAGTGTTGTGAGGCTCCTGGGCTGCAGGTGCTGTGAGGCCCCTGGGCTACAGGTGCTGTAAGGTCCCTGGGCTACAGGTGCTGTGAGGTCCCTGGGCTACAGGTGCTGTGAGGTCCCTGGGCTACAGGTGCTGTGAGGTCCCTGGGTACAGGTGCTGTGAGGCCCTGGCTACAGGTGCTGTGAGGCCCCTGGGCTACAGGTGCTGTGAGGGCCCTGGGCTAAGGTGCTGTGAGGTCCCTGGGCTACAGGTGCTGTGAGGTCCCTGGGCTACAGGTGCTGTGAGGTCCCTGGGCTACAGGTACTGTGAGGTCCCTGGGCTACAGGTGCTGTGAGGTCCCTGGACTACAGGTGCTGTGAGGTCCCTGGGCTACAGGTGCTGTGAGGTCCATGGGCTACAGGTGCTGTGAGGTCCCTGGGCTACAGGTGCTGTGAGGTCCCTGGGCTACAGGTGCTGTGAGGTCCCTGGGCTACAGGTGCTGTGAGGTCCCTGGGCTACAGGTGCTGTGAGGTCCCTGGGCTACAGGTGCTGTGAGGTCCCTGGGCTACAGGTGCTGTGAGGTCCATGGGCTACAGGTGCTGTGAGGTCCCTGGGCTACAGGTGCTGTGAGGTCCCTGGCTACAGGTACTGTGAGGCCCCTGGGCTACAGGTGCTGTGAGGTCCCTGGGCTACAGGTGCTGTGAGGTCCCTGGGCTACAGGTGCTGTGAGGTCCCTGGGCTACAGGTGCTGTGAGGTCCCTGGGCTACAGGTGCTGTGAGGTCCCTGGGTTACAGGTACTGTGAGGCCCCTGGTCTACAGGTGCTGTGAGGCCCCTGGGCTACAGGTGCTGTGAGGTCCCTGGGCTACAGGTGCTGTGAGGTCCCTGGGCTACAGGTGCTGTGAGGTCCCTGGGCTACAGGTGCTGTGAGGTCCCTGGGCTACAGGTGCTGTGAGGTCCCTGGGCTACAGGTACTGTGAGGTCCCTGGCTACAGGTGCTGTGAGGTCCCTGGGCTACAGGTGCTGTGAGGTCCCTGGGCTAAGGTGCTGTGAGGTCCCTGGGCTACAGGTGCTGTGAGGTCCCTGGGCTACAGGTACTGTGAGGTCCCTGGGTTACAGGTACTGTGAGGCCCCTGGACTACAGGTGCTGTGAGGTCCCTGGGCTACAGGTGCTGTGAGGTCCCTGGGCTACAGGTGCTGTAAGGTCCCTGGGCTACAGGTGCTGTGAGGTCCCTGGGCTACAGGTCTGTGAGGTCCCTGGGCTACAGGTACTGTGAGGTCCCTGGGTTACAGGTAGCTGTGAGGTCCCCTGGACTACAGGTGCTGTGAGGTCCCTGGGCTACAGGTGCTGTGAGGTCCCTGGGCTACAGGTGCTGTAGGTCCCTGGGCTACAGGTGCTGTGAGGTCCCTGGGCTACAGGTGCGAGCTGCAGTCGGAGGTCCCTGGGCTACAGGTGCTGTGAGGTCCCTGGGCTCGGTGCTGTGAGGTCCCTGGGCTACAGGTGCTGTGAGGTCCCTGGGCTAGCTGGAGCTGCTGGTGCGGAGGTCCCTGGGCTGCAGGTACTGTGAGGTCCCTGGGCTACAGGTGCTGTGAGGTCCCTGGGCTACAGGTGCTGTGAGGTCCCTGGGCTACAGGTGCTGTGAGGTCCTGGGCTACAGGTGCTGTGAGGTCCCTGGGCTACAGGTACTGTGAGGCCCTGGGCTACAGGTGCTGTGAGGTCCCTGGGCTCAGGTGCTGTGAGGTCCTGGGCTACAGGTGCTGTAGGTCCCTGGGCTACAGGTGCTGTGAGGTCCTGGGCTAAGGTACTGTGAGGTCCTGGGCTACAGGTGCTGAGGTCCCTGGGCTACAGGTGCTGTGAGGTCCCTGGGCTACAGGTGCTGTGAGGTCCCTGGGCTACAGGTGCTGTAGGTCCCTGGGCTACAGGTACTGTGAGGTCCCTGGGCTACAGGTACTGTGAGGTCCCTGGGCTACAGGTGCTGTGAGGTCCCTGGGCTACAGGTGCTGTGAGGTCCCTGGGCTACAGGTGCTGTGAGGTCCCTGGGCTACAGGTCTGTGAGGTCCCTGGCTACAGGTGCTGTGAGGTCCCTGGGCTACAGGTGCTGTGAGGTCCCTGGGCTACAGGTGCTGTGAGGTCCCTGGGCTACAGGTACTGTGAGGCCCCTGGGCTACAGGTGCTGTGAGGTCCCTGGGCTACAGGTCTGTGAGGCCCTGGGCTACAGGTGCTGTGAGGTCCCTGGGCTGCAGGGCCTGGAGGTCCATGGCTACATGCCTGTGAGCCTCGTACATGACATGAGGTTGGCTTGCTTAATTGGGGGGGGGGGGTTTCAAAGCCTATAGTCTACACTACGATCTTTTTAAAGGCTGTTCTTAACCTTTTCACCACCAGACAAGAATACTCCAATCCCTAAAAAAAAAAAAAAAAAGGCATACTTTAATTACAACTGCAGTTTGACAGCTGCAGTTTGACTAATATCTGAGGATATTCCTTCAGGAAAGAACTCAGTAGATTTAGTACTGGTTTGGAAACAGAGTAGCTGATGAATGGAACAGTCTGCCTAGTAGGGTGGAATCCTGAACCCCAGCTGAACCGGCTTCAGCAGTGTGTTGGAACCGGGGTTATCACACTGTGAACCGCTACGTCATGTTATCATAGGATTTTTTTTTGGGTGGTGGTTGAACAAAGGAATATATGATGAACTTGTTCAGATGAACACGTTAAGGTGTACGTTTTCACATGTACGAGTTCACATGTGTGCTGATGAGTACATGTTCAGATGCTCAGATGTACATGTTCAGATGCATGTGTTCAAAGTACGTGCTCAGATATACGTGTTCATATGTACATGTTCAGGCGTGCATGCTCATATGTATATGTTCAAATGTACATGTTCAAATGTACGTGTTAAGATGTACATTATTATTATTATAATTCTCAACTCCAGAGCCCGGCCATGGGCCAGGCTCGTCTGGTGCTTGCCTGGTCAACCAGACTGTTGCTGCTGGTGGCCCACTGACCCTATTCTCTGGTAAGATGTTCAACAGTTGTGGAACAGCAAATGGATTTGACGGCAGGAAACTTAGCCGACGTCTTGGCGGAACTTGGACTGGAAAGTGAATACCAACGATGTTTTGCCCACGCTATGGTTAATAAGGTTATCCAGAGCATCTCTGTCATTTATTCCACCTGTTGTTAGGAAAAGAATTAGAATTTGCTGTTGCACAGGTCAGCAAATCCCTTAAAAACAGGATGCTGTGATAAACGAGAGCAACAACAACAACACCGGCCACGTGGGGTCCACGTGGCGTAATGTTTACAAACATTGCAGCGCCATCTTGTCAGCTTCAAACTTCCCGGGAAAAAGCGGAAGCCCGCCAAAATGGGACCCCTGCCAAAACGGGACCCCAACAAAAGAGAACCACGCCAAAACGGGACCCCGCCAAAATGGGACCCCAACCAGAATTGGACCCCATCAAAACGGGTCCCCACCAAAACGGGACCCCCGCCAAAATGGGACCCCCGCCAAAATGGGACCCTTGCAAACGGGAGCCAATGGAACCCCTACCAAGAACGAGGAACCCCTGCCAAAACGGGACCCCACCAAAACGGGACCCCCGCCAAAATGGGACCCTTGTCAAAACGGAAGCTCGATAAAAGAGAACCACGTCAAAACGGAATCCCCGAAAAAACGGGTCCCCAACAAACGGGACCCAGCCAAAACGGGACCCCACCAAAACGGGACCCCCACCAGAATTGGACCCCTGCCAAAACGGAATCCCCCGCCAGAATTGGACCCCTCCAGAATGAGACCGCGCCAAAACGAAACCCCGCCAAAACGGACCCCGGCCAAAAGGGAACCCCGCCAAAGCTTTAACCGCGCAATAGACGAAGATATTCAGAAACCCAAGTTTGTGGGAACTGCGGTAAATGCGCGCGTGAAACTGCAGACGACCGCACAATGGTGTCATGCAGAAATACTTGGACATATAGAAATTCGTTTTTGAAAAACGAGAGCGTGCCTAGAATGGACTCGGTGGGGGGTGTAAAAAAAACCCTGATGGAATAATAATAACAATAAAAAGAGAAACGAAATTGATTTCTCTCTCTCTCTCTCTCTCTCTCTCTCTCTCTCTCTCTCTCTCTCTCTCTCTCTCTCTCTCTCTTCTCTCTCTCTCTTCTCTCTCTCTCTCTCTCTCTCTCTCTCTCTCTCTCTCTCTCTCTCTCTCTCTCTCTCTCTCTCTCTCTCTCTCTCTCTCTCTCTCTCTCAACACGGCCGCGGAG
Source organism: Cherax destructor (assembly GCA_009830355.1). NCBI lineage: Eukaryota > Metazoa > Arthropoda > Malacostraca > Decapoda > Parastacidae > Cherax > Cherax destructor. Next base: position 391,912 of record WNWK01000319.1, read on the forward strand.
GCGTCAATCCTCGGTAGACGCTGGTGTAGGTGAGAGAAACGTGTGTGTAAGACGTCGCCCATTTATTAGGCTTCTTCAGTCGATATACAGAGGTGACAACAGAAGCAGTGGGTATGTAGTTAGGAGGTGGTCAGTCTCTCGGCCTTGGAGAAGAAGTAAGTTTGAGGTAGTCAGTCCCTCATCCATGAAGAAATTTGAGGTGATCAGTCCCTCCGACCATGAGGTAGAAATAAGTCTGAGGTAGAACAGTCTTTCAGCCTTGGAGAAGCAAGTCTGAATAGACATACCGAGTTGTGGAGTGTGTACTCACCGAAGTTATAGCTGCAGGAGTCGAGTCTCTGCTCCAGGCCCCGCCGCTACTGTGGAGTCAGCCCTGGAATCCAGATAAGGACAGGCTAGGAAAATTTAAAGATTATATTTTCAATATATACAAGGTCAATAAGAGTAAACAAAATAAAAAAACACGTAAGTTAGGTTTTGGAACCGCAGGAAAGTTAAAAACAAAGTAGCCCCCCCTGATGTTCTAAGTTGGGTGAACACAGAGTTTCAAAACTTGTTGAGACTGATGTTCGTCCTGGAAGATGTATACTGAACTAGTCAGAAGACAAATGACTGACGACAACTTGAGAGAAATGTACTTGAATGCATTCCCATAGAACACACTGAAGATCCTTCGGTCCCTTTGAATGACCTCAGTCACCTGAAATGTATGGTAGTCATGTAGAATAGCCACAGGGTTGTAGATAAATGGTTCACAGAACCGACAAGTTGATAAATTAGACACTTGTGCAAGACTTGCGCTTCGCTATCGTGTGGCTTCCTCAGTCCAGTACAGAGAAGAATGGCTGAAGATCAGGAGTATTTGAGGTAATCAGTCCCAGAATACATACACCAGCGGGTGTATGTTTCTCAGTGTATATACTATATACACTGGGAATTTACTCTAATCTCTATATTAGGGACTACAGCATCCTGCTTGGCTGATATACAGGGAAACTGTAGCCTTATTGACTGCCGTGCACATTCCACGAACTTAAAAACATAACTTCGACAAAGCAAGAGTCATCGTCTCTCACCTGTGATGCTTTTAGACTCCTGCTGTGCAGGTAACACAAACTGCAACACACAGACTGCAACACTACAATAACCCAGCGACAGAGATAACTCAACACAGTAGCATCCAGCGAAGCAATGAGGTGATTTATAAACACTTCCCTTGGGGTTCTAACACAGGCGTTCATGTGAGGTTCTAACACAGGCGTTCATATGAGGTATCAGGTTGTGGTTCTATCGCAGCTGCACGATTCCACTGTCATTCATTAATTATCATTCCACTGTCATTCCCTTATCATTCCACTGTCATTCCCTTATCATTCCACTGTCATTCCCTTGTCATTCCACTGTCATTCCTGCTAACATACTGAAGACAAGGCTCACCTGAGCACACTTCCCCTCCTTCCCCGCCAAGGATGGAGAGTTTAACAAAGTCAGCCAAATTCTGAGATGAGCTACGTAAATCAAGGTATTGTGTGACACCAGTTTTAGTACGGTAGGGTTAAGCTTGCAGCTGAGTTTCCACTTAATAAATCACAATTAGCGTATGAAAAATCTGGTTTTTTTTTATTGGGTAGGAGGGTGTATTGTGGTGGTGGGAGGGAAGAAGGGGTATGTTAATTCAGAGACAGAGAGAAAGAGAGAGAGAGAGAGAGAGAGAGAGAGAGAGAGAGAGAGAGAGAGAGAGAGAGAGAGAGAGAGAGAGAGAGAGACCAGATGGTCAAGCGAAGATAGGGCGTCGACTGTCTTACTGAGAGCCTCCGCCCTCCTCCTCCACTACTTGGATTAGTCATAACCCAGGCGGACCCCACCCTGGGCGTGACCTTATCTGACCTCAGTGTCGTGACCTCAGTGTGTGTGATCTCAGTGCTGCGACCTCAGTGTTGTGACACAACCCAGGGTAACACTGGTTTAGAGCAGGTCGCTCTTGCCTGTCCCAGCTACAAGACCACTATGACAAGGTCCTGGATGCTATAGAGGACAAACAAAATGCAGATGTAGTATACACAGACTTTGTAAAAGCTTTCAACAAGTGTGACCATGGTGTAATAGCGCACAAAATGCGTGATAAAGGAATAACAGTTTAGTTGGTAGATGGATCTATAACTTCTAAACAAATAGAACACAAACACAGTAAAGTCTGAGGCAGCTACGGTGAAAAGCTCTGTTCCAGAAAAATGATAGGATGGATAATGAGAACCTTCAAAACTAGGGACGCCAAGCCCATGATGATTCTCTTCAAATCGCTCGTTCTCTCTAGGCTGGAATACTGCTGTACACTAACTGCCCCTTCAAGGCAGGCGAAATTGCTGACCTGGAGAGTGTACAAAGATCTTTCTCGGCACACATAAGTACAATAAGGCACCTAAATTACTGGGAACAGTTGAAGTCTCTTGATTTCTATTCCCTGGAACGATGGCGAGAAAGATACATGATAATATACACTTGGAAAATTCTAGAGGGATTGGTACCAAACTTGCACACGAAAATCAGTCCTTATGAAAGCAAAAGACTCGGCAGGAGATGCAACATTCCCTCAATGAAAAGCAGGGGCGCCACGAGTACGCTATGAGACAGCACAGTAAGTGTCCGGGGCCCAAGACTGTTCAACTGCCTCCCAGCATACATAAGGAGAATTACCAATAGACCCCTGGCTGTCTTCAAGAAGACGCTGGACAGGCACCTAAAGTCAGTACCTGACCAAGCTGGCTGTGGTTCGTTCGTCAGTTTGCGTGTGACCAGCAGTAACAGCCTGGTTGATCAGACCCTGATCCACCACGAGGCCTGGTCTCAGACCGAGCCGCGGGGGCGTTGACCCCCGAAACCCTCTCCAGGTATACTCCAGGTATACCTCAGTGTAGCGACGTTTTGTTGCAGTCATTCACTCACCTGCGCACGGCTGGCACCTGCGCATGGCTGGCACCCGCGCATGGCTGGCACCTGCGCATGGCTGGCACCTGCGCATGGCTGGTACCTGCGCATGGCTGGCACCTGCGCATGGCTGGCACCTGCGCATGGCTGGCACCTGCGCATGGCTGGCACCTGCGCATGGCTGGCACCTGCGCATGGCTGGCACCTGCGCATGGCTGGCACCTGCGCATGGCTGGCACCTGCGCATGGCTGGCACCTGCGCATGGCTGGCACCTGCGCATGGCTGGCTGAATCACAGAGATTCCAACACTTTTCCACGAAATTTTCTCATTATTTTATTTTATTTGTCATAATTATTCGTATGTGTCAACCTCTGATTTATAAACTTCCTTCACGAAGACTCACGAAATTACAAATAACACGACTACAGACTCAAAGGGCCTTGCGCTAGAGCACGACACAGCCAAGTTGGTGTGGGAGTCGTCTGTACAAACCTGTATTTGTGGTCACAGTGGTGGCCCATCCTAACCTCCCTATAGTGTATAGTAATATACCTAGTTGGATTATTTTTATTAGAGCCAGGTGGTCCAATGGTTAACGCACTGGCCTGCCAGTTTTAGGGCTTACTTGCCATGGGTTCGATCCCCACCCGTTCTCTGATTTTTTTATCAAACTATCTTGGCTTCATAATAATGGTATACAGTATCAACAACTTGACTGAAGAAGCCTGCTGTGCAGGCAGAACGTTTCGGTAATAAAGATACTTAAGTTTAATGCATGTGTCTTGTTCGTGGTATGTTTCTTCTAGGCTACGATACTATCTTAAGACAACATCTTCTCCACTCTTTGAACCTTAATCTTAATTTAGACAGGAGATGGTTGTCGCAGGTAACACAGAGACTGTCAGCTACAGTTACGTGATTTATTTCACTGTTGTAAAGACAGTTGAAGGGGTGACTGGTGAAAGCGTGTTTTTACAGTGAAAAAAATGTGACAGTTGTGTCTCGGTGTGGGTTTCCAAGTCCTCGGTTCTCTGTCTTTCCCCCGTTAACACCTGTGTACGCCCACGTACACCCAGGCACCCAGGTACACCAGTGTATACCCATCTACACCCCCGTACACTCAGGCGTACACTGCACAATGATCTCTGAGAAGACAGTTCCACGCCTTCAACTTCTACTTTCCATCAACAACAACATCCCACAGAGCCAGCCACACAGAGCAGCACCTCAGCTGTGGCTGGCGTCTTTGTTTACATCTTCCCACAGATTCCCGAACACGATGGTTTCTTTCGCCTCATTTCTTGATAGATTCGCCATCTGCCTGATGCATGCACTCCCAGCATCTAAATACATTGACTGTCTACTGTATTCCTTCCAATCTTACCTCCACTCTTTGATCTAGTATATGGAGTTTCCCTTATTTCACTCCCTTTTAACTTCATATTTACATGCGTTTTTACCCCCCTCCAACTTCAGCAGTTTCCCCTACCAACATCCCCACCAACACCATCACTGTGTCATCTGCAAACAGCAACCCTGACAACTTCCACTTTATCCTGAGTCTAATGTCTCCCTTCTACCACCCAGGCATTCTCTTCTACAGCCTTCGCTGTAAACATATTAAACATCCACTGTGACATTGCACATCCTTGAAGACTTGACCGCAATTCAAAAACATTTTAACACTATCCTACACACCCGAGCCTCAGGAACCCTGGTGAAGCCATGGTTAAATTTTCAACACTGTCACCTAGTCCATACATTGTCAATACTGGCCACGTCGCTCCCCTATCCATCCAATCGCTATATTTTATTCCCAACATATCGACCGTTTCCCACAAGGTAGGGTGTCCAGCCAAGCCAGGTGTCCTACCAAGCCAGGGTGTCCTACCAAGCCAGGGTGTCCCACCAAGCCAGGGTGTCCACCAAGCCAGGGGTGTCCCACCAAGCCAGGGTGTCCCACCAAGCCAGGGGTGTCCCACCAAGCCAGAGGTATCCCACCAAGCCAGAGGTATCCCACCAAGCCAGGGTGTCCCACCAAGCAAGGGGTGTCCCACCAAGCCAGGGGTGTCCCACCAAGCCAGAGTGTCCTACCAAGCCAGGGTGTCCCACCAAGCCAGGGTGTCCCACCAAGCCAGGGTGTCCCACCAAGCTAGGGGTGTCCCACCAAGCCAGGGTGTCCCACCAAGCCAGGTGTCCCACCAAGCCAGAGGTATCCCACCAAGCCAGGGGTGTCCCACCAAGCCAGGGTGGTCCCACAAGTGTAGGAGTTCAGGCAAGCAGGGCTTCCCAGTGTCCAAGCCAGGAGTGCCCACTTAAGCCAGGTGTCGAGAAATAAAGTTTAGGGGTCGCACTTAAGTACAGTGAATAGAGGTATCCCACCGAGCCATGGTATCCTACCTCCAGGGGTTCCACTAAGCAGTGGACTCTTTCAGTGGTTAGAAGGCGAGTATGGAAAGTCTTCCAGGTTGTCACGTCCAGGGTGCTAGTTAAAGACCAGGTATCCAGGTAAATAGTTTGGAGGTGGCAACCTGAGTTCATGGTAATATGATGTCCATGGTCCCTTAACACTGACCTCTCATGGTCCCTTAACACTGACCTCTCATGGTCCCTTAACACTGACCTCTCATGGTCCCTTAACACTGACCTTCATGGTCCCTTAACACTGACCTCTCATGGTCCCTTAACACTGACCTCTCATGGCCCTTACACTGACCTCTCATGGTCCCTCAACACTTTACCTCTCATGGTCCCTTTAACATGACCTCTCATCGTCCCTTTACACTGACCTCTCATGGTCCCTTAACACTGACCTCTCATGGTCCCTTTACACTGACCTCTCATGGTCCCTCAACACTGACCTCTCATGGTCCCTCAACATTGACCTCTCATCGTCCCTTAACATTGACCTCTCATGGTCCCTTAACACTGACCTCTCATGGTCCCTTAACACTGACCTCTCATGGTCCCTTAACACTGACCTCTCATGGTCCCTTAACACTGACCTCTCATGGTCCCTCAACACTGACCTCTCATGGTCCCTAACACTGACCTCTCATGGTCCTTAACACTGACCTCTCATGGTCCCTAACATGACCTCTCGTGGTCCCTCAACATTGACCTCTCGTGGTCCCTCAACATTGACCTCTCATGGTCCCTCAACATTGACCTCTCATGGTCCCTTAACATTGACCTCTCATGGTCCCTTAACATTGACCTCTCATGGTCCCTCAACATTGACCTCTCATGGTCCCTTAACACTGACCTCTCATGGTCCCTCAACACTGACCTCTCATGGTCCCTCATGACCTCTTATGGTCCCTCAACATTGACCTCTCATGGTCCCTCAACATTGACCTCTCATGGTCCCTTAACATTGACCTCTCATGGTCCCTCAACATTGACCTCTCATGGTCCCTTAACATTGACCTCTCATGGTCCCTCAACACTGACCTCTCATGGTCCCTCAACATTGACCTCTCATGGTCCCTTAACACTGATCTCTCATGGTCCCTCAACATTGATCTCTCATGGTTCCTCAACATTGACCTCTCATGGTCCCTCAACACTGATCTCTCATGGTCCCTCAACATTGATCTCTCATGGTTCCTCAACATTGACCTCTCATGGTCCCTCAACATTGACCTCTCATGGTCCCTCAACATTGACCTCTCATGGTCCCTCAACATTAACCTCTCATGGTCCCTTAACATTGACCTCTCATGGTCCCTCAACACTGAATAGGACAACGTTGACACATGACGTCTGAGCGTGGGCGGAATGGGTGTGAGTGGAGCGGGTTGGGTGGTGTGGGCGAGGTGTGGGCGAGGTGTGGGCGGGTTGAGTATGGGTGGTGAGGCTCCTTGCCACCACCTCCTTCACTGTGGAGTTGTCATTAAAATGTTTTAATTACTTTCTATTCATTTTAATGAGTCTTATTCATATCTTGAAATTAGAGACGATGAAACTTGCAGCAGTCCACAGATTCTACCTCATATATATATATATATATATATATATATATATATATATATATATATATATATATATATATATGCAATAAGATCACAGTAAACAGGTTATATCACAATATGCAATATCCAGTATCACAATATCCAAGCACTTTCGTGACTTCTCACATTATCAAGGAACTTTAAAAATAATAGGTTAACAAGAAGGTAGGTAAGGACGAGACTATACCTCGCTGCCAACATATTTTAGGTGAATAAGAAACTTAATTGATAAATCCTTTAAAATAGCTGGAAATACTTTTAACAATTAAAAAACGGGACAACCAACCTTATTCAATTAAAAATATGTTGGTTCTCCCTTACCATGAAAACTTGGTTGATATACCTTCCCTTCTTAAGACTTTTAATATCAAAGTTGTATTTATAAATCTTGATACAGTAAAAAAACATTTTGATTAAAAATTCCCCCCAAAATGCTGACGGATGTGTCTATAAGATTCCTTGTAAAATATGCGATAAAGTTTATTATGGTCAAACTGGTAAAAATCTTGAACTAAGATTAAAACAACATAAATATAGCATTAGAACTGGACAAGATTCTAATGCTCTATTTATTCATGTGAGAGATTTTAACCATCCAATTGATTTTCAAAATGCTGAGAAGGTTGTATCAAGCAAGTCCATGGTTGAGAGAAATATAATAGAATCATGTTTCATAAAAAGTGGTTTTGAAAATAATATGAATATTGCTTTTGGTTTATATAAATTGAATTCATATATAATTAATAAAATTTGGGAAGAATTTAAGGTACATTGAACTGATGTAAACCACCAGTGACTGACGTAAACCACCAGTGACTGACGTAAACCACCAGTGACTGACGTAAACCACCAGTGACTGATGTAAACCACCAGTGACTGACGTAAACCACCAGTGACTGACGTAAACCACCAGTGACTGATGTAAACCACCAGTGACTGATGTAAACCACCAGTGACTGACGTAAACCACCAGTGACTGACGTAAACCACCAGTGACTGACGTAAACCACCAGTGACTGACGTAAACCACCAGTGACTGACGTAAACCACCAGTGACTGACGTAAACCACCAGTGACTGACGTAAACCACCAGTGACTGACGTAAACCACCAGTGACTGACGTAAACCACCAGTGACTGACGTAAACCACCAGTGACTGACGTAAACCACCAGTGACTGACGTAAACCACCAGTGACTGACGTAAACCACCAGTGACTGACGTAAACCACCAGTGACTGATGTAAACCACCAGTGACTGACGTAAACCACCAGTGACTGACGTAAACCACCAGTGACTGACGTAAACCACCAGTGACTGACGTAAACCACCAGTGACTGACGTAAACCACCAGTGACTGATGTAAACCACCAGTGACTGACGTAAACCACCAGTGACTGACGTAAAGGCTGGGACAATAAATTGTTTCGTGAACCTGAAAGTATAATTTTTTTTTCCAAAATTTAACATGACAGTTTTTCCACAGTACCATTGTGACTGTGTGTACTCACCTAATTGTGATTGCAGGGGTCGACACTCAGCTCCTGGCCCCGCCTCTTCGCTGTCCGCTACTGGGTCTCTGCTCTCCCTGCTCCATGAGCTTTATCATACCTTGTCTTAAAACTATGTATGGTTCCCGCCTCCACTATATCTTTCTCTAGACTATTCCACTTCCTGACTACTCTGTGGCTGAAGAAATGCTTCCTAACATCCCTTTGACTCATCTGAGTCTTCAGCTTCCAGTTGTGTCCCCTTGTTTCTGTGTTCCCTCTCTGGAACATCCTGTCACTGTCTACCTTGTCTCTCATCCCCCGTGTGTGTGTGTGTGTGTGTGTGCGTGTGTGCGTGCACCAGCGCATGGTAACAAGGCTCTGCGCTGCTGTTTCTGCGACCTGTCAGCCATTATGGGGTCATGACGTCAGCCGCTGGAGGGGAGGGATGTTCTGGGAGAGGGGATGGATGTGAGGGGGAAGAGGGGGAAGCGGATGTTGATACGTTCACACATGTAAACACACACACACACACACACACACACACACGAGATTATACACAGTCACATCTTGTTGATAAATGTAGGATATACAACAACAGCAGCAGCAACAGGAACAACAACAGCAGCAGCAACAGCCACAACAGCAGTACCAACAGCCACGACAACAACAACAGCAGCATGGTGGCCAGACCCCCGGGATGACCAGACACAACTCACCACTACGACACAATTAATTCCATGCAGCCATTTTCTTTTTAATTTCACGAATTATTGTTAAACGTTCGTTAAGCGTGTTGTTAAACCTCAGTGGAACATCCTGACTCTTTGTTTCTTCTGGTTAAACCTTCCCAGCGGCCAGGCCAGGAGCGGTGACTCGACCCCCCTACAACAACAAAAAGACGAGTGCAGACAGATGTTTTAAGAATACAGGTAATGTATCATAGTATCCTAGGATACATGTGTAAATCCTAGGATACATTTGTAAATCCTAGGATACATTTGTGTATTATAGGATATATTTGTCTTTGCATAACCTTTCTGTAATCTTGGAGTCTTCCTGTGTCCAGTGCAAGACATGATTTCACCATGACTCCGGTGTACGTCACGTCAAGGACGTGTACGTCGTCGTACGTTCCGTCACTACAAGACAGTTCAACACACAAAGACATGGTATACCTGCTCATTCTTATCGCAAGCCTTATCTCTGTTTACATAACCAGGACGGCGGCGCTGCCCAGGGCAAGGTGCGGCAGGTGGTGTGTCTGCCCTGGGCAAGGTGCGGCAGGCAGGTGGTGTGTCTGCCCTGGGCAAGGTGCGGCAGGTGGTGTGTCTGCCCTGGGCAAGGTGCCGCAGGTGGTGTGTCTGCCCTGGGCAAGGTGCGGCAGGCAGGTGGTGTGCCTGCCCAGGGCAAAGTGCGGCAGGTGGTGGCAGACACACCATCTGTCATTCTGCTACACCTGTCTCCAAAGGCTGGTTAATTACACTTAAAAGTCTATTAACCACTCAAGGATTATTAAGGCTGACTATCATGTGTTCAACGCCAGTCAGGCATACACTACAGTGGGCCCATTGGTCCGTGGTGGGCAGGTCTAACTCACACCAAACAACACTCACTCGTACACTCGTTCGACATGACATTTAAAGCGGCCCAAAGTTCTCGCCCCAGTGACGCTACCTGGGAGTCTGTTCCACACATCTATATTGCCAAACTGTTATATATACTGACACAGTATATACACTGACTCAGTATATACACTGCCACAGTATATACACTGCCACAGTATATACAATGACTCAGTATATACACCTTTGATATACCTTTGAAGAGTTTCGAGAGTATCTACTCTCTGAGCCCGGCCATGGGCCAGGCTCGTCTGGTGCTTGCCTGGTCAACCAGGCTGTTGCTGCTGGAGGCCCGCTGCCCCACATATCCATCACAGCCTGGTTGATCTGGCACCTGGTGAAGATATTTGTCCAGTTTCCTCTTGAAGGCTTCTACACTGGTTCCAGCCGTGTTTCGGATATCTTCTGGTAAGATGTTGAATAGTCTGGGACCCCGGATGTTAATACAGTGCTCCCGTATTGTCCCCACCGCACCCCTGCTCCTCACTGGATTTATTTTACACTTTCTCCCATATCTCTCACTCCAGTATGTTGTTATGGCAGTGTGCAGATTTGGGACCAGGCCCTCAAGTACTTTCCATGTATATATTATCATGTATCTCTCTCCTCCGCTCCAATGAGTACATGTTCAAGACTTGAAGGCGTTCCCAATAATTTAGATGTTTCAATGGCTCAATGTGAGCCGTAAACGATCTCTGGATTTGTTCCAGCTCTGCTATTTCTCCTGCCCTGAACGGGGCCGTCAGCACTGAGCAGTATTCTAAGTGAGGGAGCACTAGCGATTTGAATAGTGTCACCATCGGCATTATTTCCCTTGTTTTGAAAGTTCTCAATACCCACCCGTCATCTTCCTGGCTGTTGTGATCTTTGTCTTGTTATGGTCTTTAAACGACAGATCAGCAGACATAATTATTCCCAAGTCCTTTACGTGTTCCTTTCGTTCTATGTGGTGACCCTCTTGCGTTTTGTATATAGTGTTCCTTTTGAGTTCTTCATTTTTTCCATACCTAAGCAGCTGAAACTTATCACCATTGAACGTCATGTTGTTCTCCACTGCCCATTGGAAGACCTTGCTTATGTCCTCCTGTAATTTTTCAGTGTCCTCTACCGTAGTGACTTTCATGCTTATTTTAGTGTCATCTGCAAATGATGATACAAAAGTGTGCTGGGTGTTTTTATCTATGTCTGCTATGAGGATTAGAAACAGCAGAGGTGCCAGGACAGTGCCTTGGGGCACTGAGCTTTTGACATCGCTGATGCTGGATCTTGCCCTGTTCACTACTACTTTTGTGTTCTTTGTGTTAGGAACTCAAAAATCCATCTGCCTACCTTCCCCGTAATGCCTATGGCCCTCATTTTGTGCGCTATCACTCCATGATCGCATTTGTCAAACGCCTTTGCAAAATCTGTGTAAATCACATCACTGACACAGTATATACACTGACACAGTATATACACTGACACAGTATATACACTGACACAGTATATACACTGACACAGTGTATACACCTCGTGATAGAAGATCCTTGAGGCTGGTGTAGGGCTCTTGGTCCAAGGAAGTGGACCTGACCTGCCCTGTCTTAGGTCGACCCTCAATGCCTACCTTTTCTCCTGGCGTTGTGTTACTCCTACGGGCTTAGCGCTTCCGACTTGAATCCAATAATAATAATAATAATAATAATAATAATAATAATATCTCAAATCATTCTATTAAGAATTAAATACAAATATTTATATTATTCCATTATGTTTGACATAATGGAATAATATAATTTTGTCATTATTATTATTATTATTATTATTATTATTATTATTGTTGTTATTGTTATTATTATTATAATTATTGTGGTTATTATTATTATTATTATTATTATTATTATTATTATTATTTTGGTTATTATTATTATTATTATTATTATTATTATTATTTTAATATTATTAATATTATTGTGATTATTATTATTATTATTATTATTATTATTATTATTATGTCAGACAACTCCAGGGAAATGAAAGATAATCAGGTTTGATCCAAGGAAAGGAGATGAGTAGCTCCAGTTCTTTGGATCAACAGCTTTGAGTGGCTTGAGAAAATAAAAGCCATATGCGTGGGCGAAACGTTGCATTATAGATTATACTGCAATAGTGTGTCAATCCACTGCATATAATATCTCTATGTGATGGATTACGACAGGGGGAACATAGTCTCCACTGTGTAAATGTTTTGTAGACCAGTGCATTGAAAATGTATTCAGTTTCATTCATTAAAGACTGAAATTCAGAGAATCAACCAGTAAGAGAGAGAGACATCAGGAGAGTATCGTTTCAACTCTTGAAATTCACGTTAATGTGAGACTGTTTGGGAGGGGAGGGAGGCGGTGATGGTCCGGCTGGGTATTCTTGGCATTAATGTGACTATTTATATGTATCTGAGACAGACAAGAGATCAGTCTTGAGCAAGATTAATGGGAGGCGGAAATTACCAATCAAGCAAGACTGTGTGAGTGTTGGTGATGACTGTGAGTGTTGGTGATGACTGTGTGAGTGTTGGTGATGACTGTGAGTGTGTGATGACTGTGTGAGTGTTGGTGATGACTGTGTGAGTGTTGGTGATGACTGTGTGAGTGTTGGTGATGACTGTGTGAGTGTTGGTGATGACTGTGTGAGTGTTGGTGATGACTGTGTGGTGTTTGATGTGAGTGTTGGTGACTTGACTGTGTTTGAGTGTCTAAGTTGATGATGTTGATTTTTCAGATGATGCTGCACTGACTCAGCCAGGCTGATCCAAAATTTTTTTTTTATTGGCTGATGAAGCCATGGGGGGTTTCCTCAATAAAGAACCCAAGTGTTGCATATGTGTCTATTTGACTGTGTGAGTGTTGGTGATGACTGTGAGTGTTGGTGATGACGATGTTGTGATACAGGTTGGATGACAGTCATTTGGGATGACTGTGTGAGTAATCTTCTAACGCAGTTCTTAACGCTAATTTAAGAACCTCCGACACAGACTTACATATACCATTCCCCTTATTATAATTTCTGTCGGCTTATTTAGACGCATATTTACACAAATAACCCACACATGGGAGAAAGAGAAGTTTATGACGACGTTTCGGTCCATCTTCGACCATTTACGAAGTCACACTGACATTTAATTACAAATGAACAATTTAAAAGGCTGTGAGACGTCTGGCAACTCGGTGGCTGAACACTTCCAGGAAACGTTATTATACAGCATGTTCAACAACAACAAAAAATCGGCATTTAGGAGGGGAACTTCATGACGACGTTTCGATCCATCATGGTACCATTGTCAAGTCACGGTGTTATGACTTTTTCTCTTTATAGTAACAGTAAGAAAATACACAATAAGTGTCCGGGGACCAAGACTGTTCAACAGCCTCCCACCGGGTACCTATTTTACTGCTATGTGAACAGGGATAGCAGGTATCTTAAAGAAACCCGGTCCTAATGTTTCCACCCGTACCGAGGATCAAACCACGGACCTCAGTGTGTGTGTGTGTGTGCGCTACCAATCGGGATAACTAAAACAAATTTTCCCCCAGATATGGACTGTCCAAGCATCTCAAGAAAGGCTGGAGGCTGCATCAACGCCCTCCGCGTGTCGCGTCTGAGTCTCTAGCTCATGCTGTGTGTATGGTGAGTCATGACGAGATGAAGTAATGTGAGATGCGCGTACAGGATGCTGAAGATGCTCTTGTAGCCACATGTGCGCAGCATCCAACACACAGTGTACATTGTCTTTCTTTGGCATTGTTGAATTTGCAGCCTAAGAGCTGATGTATGAGAGACATGTACAACACCTAGGTACCTTTGGTAAACTCAATACAAATTAATATAATGCAGTATAATGCGATCCTTTGCATTATACTGCATTTGTGGTAAGTTTTACCACCGTGGCGGTATTCTATACCATCCATCTCCATCTACTAGGTGTCTTTATTATCAAAGACGTTTCCCCCACCAGGGATTTCTTCTAGATGAAGCAATCATTTCCTGGGCGAAACGTCTTCGTAATAAAGTACTCGTGTGTAGCGATACCAACAAGATGTGGAAAAAGACATTTATAAATAGTTCAGGACATTTATTGGAGGAAACGTTTCCTCTCATAAATGCGTGTTATTATTAAACTTCTTGGTACCATTGGTACCAATGGTACCATTAAAGTAATGAGTCTAAGAACTGTCATACTACATAAGCATATTTCAGAGTTCATCCTTATCCAGCATTACCACTCCTTCCCCTTCCCCAGGATGCGAACCGCGACAGTCGGTTGACAACCACCTATCTATTTACTGTTGAATGAACAGGGGAAACAGGCGTGAGAAGACTTGCCCTTGCATGGGCCAGTAATCCTGGAAAAGATAAACACAAATGGAGTTTAATGTGATTCTTTATTGACCACTGTGTGGGCCTTATCAAGTCACAAAACATTCTCTATTCTTCAAGTCAATAAAGGATTGCATTATACTCCATTTGTGTTTATATATTTTTTTCTATCATGTCGGTATTTTATACCTTGTGTCTACATCAGTAGGCCTCCTGCAGTGTTCCTCCTTTCTTATGTTCGTATGTCTCAACCCTCCCATGATGGAACTTGGCTCTTTGGTTGTGGGGGGAAGGCACTACCATGGTCTTACTGCATAAACACTAACGGCAACGTTAACATAAACAAAATCAGCCGCAGAAACGCCCCAGTGTCAGCATCATCTTCAGTACCCGACGCAGAAGGGTCAGCAACGATTTTGGCACTCAAGGCAAAAAAATGTCAGCAAGAACGTCAGCACTGGAGACCAAAGAGTCAGGAACAACGACAGCATTCAGACACTCTTCGTGGTTCCTGCAGGAAACTAACTCTTACAATTGTGTCAGATTACCTTTTTTCTTTTTTCTCTCTCCTTCAGGGGGCATGAATCTTTTCGCAACACGGAGCCACGAGAATCGAACCCAGAGGCGTTGAGAACGCCACCAGCGGTAAGAGGATACATTAAGGGAGCCTACATCCTCTTGAAAGACGGACTGGGGTTCTTTTTTCCCTCCCCCATGGCTCGCTTGGTCGCTATCAGTCTACTCAAGAAGTCCCTACAGTCAATAGTGAACAAACACGGCAGGTTTATACCACTATGGCTTCTACATCTCCCCATAAGATAGCAGCGGAATCCAGCCTAAATAGGTATTAGAGTGAGGGTATATATATCTATATATACCCTCTGTGCCTTTGTATTGTTTGTAACGGCTTGACAAAGCTCCTGCAGAGCGAAACGTTGCCACAGTAAAAATATCATATTAGTTGCACTTGTGGCCTTCTACTTAACAAGATCATATCTGACTGTCATTTGTTCATTTTAATGAAATATTTAATAAGTCACAAGTTGACTGTTGCAAAGATTCAGCCATCCATCTCAACAACGTTATCACTGCTGGCTCTGTGGATATTCAACAGAGACTGCACAAATTGCAGCGACGTAATGATCCCTGCCTTCAGCGCCCTCCACCTCGCTCTCTTAATTGTGCTGAAGATCGTAATTCTTAGTCTTGTTAGTTCCCTGCCTCCCTACTGAAGGTGCAGTCACTATCTGAAGGAAGAAGACGCGGAATATCACCCAGACATGCCCACCTTCCAGCTGCATCTTGTGAGGTTATTTGTGTCACCCGTTCGTTGTCTTAGAGCTAATGTGTTGTCTCCAATTATCTTTATGCCTATACACTGCTGATAACAGGTTATTATCTCTACCTGTTTGTTTGGAATAGGCGCCCCATATGCTGCAGCAGTTATTTGGTTGATTTGCACCTCAGGAGATGTGCTCGGTATGATACTCGCCCCAGGATCCTTTTACTTGAGTGAGGTTTGCAGCCTTCGGCGTCCCCTAGCCTGTACTCCGTCTGCGGTCTTCTTTGACCTCTCCCAGTCTTCATGACTTTACACTATTCACTCGTCAGTTCATTCCCTCATTGTTAGCGGCGGCGACTCCCTGCTTCACCCCACCTCACACCCTCCACCTCACCTCCACCTCCACCTCCACCTACACCTCCACCTCACACCCTCCACCTCACACCCTCCACCTCACACCCTCCACCTCACACCCTCCACCTCACACCCTCCACCTCACACCCTCCACCTCACACCCTCCACCTCACACCCTCCACCTCACACCCTCCTGGGTGTGAGTCAGCATCACATTAGCCCAGATTACACTAAACTTTCACTTTATTCTCTCTCTTCTAAATCTATCCATTCATTGCTTCTTCTGCCTTCATCAGTTATATCCTTCTTAATCTGATTCTTCTTAATATCTTACTGATACTGTGCCTGAGCCACCCTTACGGGTTCAGCGTTAAATTTGATCACAATTATCATCAATCATCATCAATCATCATCAATCCTCATCAATCATCATCATCATCATTATTTATTATAGTACTAGTACTTTTGCTCTGTTTCCTTAAATAACAGTTTTTACCTCGTGGAGATTTTGACACAACTGTGAATACGATAATGCTAATATTGTAGTGTTTCTTCCTTAAGTGAATGTGATTTGGACCTGACTAGCTTGGGCCAGTAGGTGACGTGGACCTGACTAGCTTGGGCCAGTAGGTGACGTGGACCTGACTAGCTTGGGCCAGTAGATGACTTGGACCTGACTAGTTTGGGTCAGTATGTTGCGTGAGTGTGTCGGTTGAAGTAATACACACTAGGTCGGTTGGTAACTTATATTGTAAATAGTCGTGAGGGAAGGAAGCCCAGCCTACCCATTCGGTTCTATGCCTGAGGTCCAAGTGAGAAGGATGCCTGCGGGCAAGCGCTCACATGCCCGGGGCCATGACGTCACAGCTAGCCAAAGAGCCAGGGATCTTATATATAATATAGCTGATACTAACTATGATATACTACACAAGTATATTGCATAGGGATTCAGTAACACTACTGACAGCTCGGTCATGTTACATATGGCATCTCAACATGCAATACAAACTCTACAGACTGAACAGGCAGGTGGCTCTGGGCTGATTCCATACAATAGCAAACACGCATATAACTTAGAACTAATCACAGAATGGTAATAGGATGTAATCGATTGAATGGATGTTGATGTAATCGACTGTAAGGGATGTTAATGTAATGCATTACAAATTATGGTAATAAATCACAGTACAACAAAAGAGATAGAAACGATCGATCGATCTGTATTCATGTGATCTACGGATTCTGAGGAAGAATATATTTACAAAGAAGATAGTGTTTAACAGAAAAGGCAGACTTGGTGCACACAAGTCATTTACTGTTAACTCTCAGAATTCGGAGAGAACGTGAACACACAAAAAAATTCTGGATAGTGACCAGCTGATAACAAAATACACAGCTGACAAATTATTTTAAGTTAATTATCTAACTATACAGGCTATTAACATTCAACCCCAACTCTGCTAAGGTAAGATTTGCATATGCAGAATGGTTATAATCTCTAGGTGGATCAAATTCTGTTGCAATGGCTAACACATGCCGTGGTTGAGGAGGATCTGAATTAGTACTTACAAAGGATACTTGAGAATTTCTCAATACTTGTCGTGTACGTAGGGCATAACAACATTCAGGTTGTTCCTCTGGCTGATTACTAGAAGTAGAGGGTACAGGGTCAGGCGGACTGTCATTGCCAGTCACAACAGTCTGGTTATCAGGGACCTCGTCTTCGTCACATGCTAA
Source organism: Cherax destructor (assembly GCA_009830355.1). Classification (NCBI taxonomy): domain Eukaryota; kingdom Metazoa; phylum Arthropoda; class Malacostraca; order Decapoda; family Parastacidae; genus Cherax; species Cherax destructor. The sequence continues at coordinate 409,689 of WNWK01000319.1, forward strand.
CTTCATGTGGTCTAAATGCGACTTTTTATATTGACCAGTACTTATCTCTAACTTTATACTTACTGCCTTTGATATATTCGACTACTCGAATATATCAACGTGTTTCGAGGTTCCTTGCTGTTTCATCTACATAAATTCTGTCGCAGCCTCCACAGGGTATAGTGTAAACCCCTGCATTGACTGGTTCATGGTGCTTAGATTTTGTCCTGGTTAAATCCTTTATAGAAGTGCTGGAAGCGATGGTGACTCTACTGTTAGCTTGTGCAAGTACTTTAGAAACGTTCAATGCAACTTGGCTGTTGGGAAGGATTATAACTTTGCTAGGAGTGGTGTTGGTGCGTGGAGAATTAATGATCTGAAGAACTTTTTTTTTTGCAATCTTTGATGAAAAAGGAAGGAAAATGTAAATCAGTGAAGGTTTGGTGAATGTATGTACATTCCTCGTCAAGAAACTCAGGACTACAAATTCGGTAAGCTCTTAGGTAAAATCCGATAATAATGCCTCTTTTGGTCTTAGTATCTTGACCGGAATAGAAGTGTGTGAGATCATTTTTATTAGTAGGTTTCCGGTAAACTTGAAATCTTAGGTTGTTGTCTACTTTGTGAATGAGGACGTCTAAAAAAGGTAGCTTTTCATTGGACTCTTCTTCTAGTGTAAACTGGATCGCCGGTTCAACTGCGTTGAGCCTTCCCTGAAGAGGACGTCGTCCACGTAGTGTAACCAAGTGACGCTTGAGGGGAGACACTCACCAAACATTTCCTATACAAAACCAGACAAATACTGAAACGCACCAGTGAAGGGAATAAACTTCTGTACTTGATACCCAGCAACCCTAAACCAGCACACATGTATGGTTTACCCAAGACCCATAAAAATAATATTCCTCTCAGACCAATCACATCAGGTATAGGCAGTGCACCACACAAACTAGCCGGTGTTCTTGCCAAACATCTTTCCTGCCTTCTGGGGACCATCAGCCCCGCTCATCTTAAGCGAAACCTCTCCAACTAGTCACGTCCAAACTAAGCAGTTTGGACGTGACTTCCCTCTTCACTAAAGTACCTACCACACAAGCCATCGATGTTCTACGATGTAAAGTCAAGCAGGACCTTAATCTTCCTCTACCTCTCGGAGATTTTGTTGACCTGATTGAACTCTGCGTTAATTTCAAGTTTTTCTTTCAAACTCTACAAACCTACGGCATGGGAATGGGGTCCCCCATCAGTGCCGTCTTAGCCAACTTGTACATGGAACACCTAGAGGCTGAACACTTCGCCAACATCATCCCCTCAAGTGTCACTTGGTTACGTTACATGGACAACGTCCTCGTAATAACTCCCAAACGTTTTGATGTGCGGAATCTTCAGGCAATGATCAACGCAGTTGAACCGGCGATCCAGTTTACACTAGAAGAAGAGTCCAATGACAAGCTACCTTTTTTAGACGTCGTCATCCACAAAGTAGATGATAACCTATGATTTCAAGTTTACCGGAAACCTACAAATAAAAATGATCTCACACACTTTTATTCCAGTCAAGATACTAAGACCAAAAGAGGTATCATCATAGGATTTTTCTAAGAGCTTACCGAATTTGTAGTCCTTGAGTTTCTTGATGAGGAATAAAGGATCTAACCAGGACAAAATCCAAGCACCATGAACCAGTCAACGCAGGGGTTTACACTATACCCTGTGGAGGCTGCGACAGGATTTATGTAGGTGAAACAGCAAGGAACCTCGAAACACGCCTCAATGAACACATTAATGCATGTAGGAACAACTTAACAACGCCTGCGTACAACACCGAAATTCCGCCAATCATCTCATGAAATTCAGGGACACGCGATTAGTGATCGAAGAAACTAATTTCCGCAGACGCAAGTGCCTTGAATCAGCATTAATCGCTGTTATAACACAAAACAAAGGCAGCTTCATTATCTCTGAAGTCTTAGCAAGAATCCTCCTGAAAACAGTAAACCCTACCATCACATAGTCTCTGCTGCCTATACTACACAAGCACATTACAGAGGAGGAACACTGAAACAGACCTCATATCCTACCGCCAATATTTGTCTAATAATAGTGGTAGAATTACCGACAATATGTTAAGTAAAATATTTGTCTAACCTATTTTTATGCTACCCAAGTAATAGTTTTTATAATCTTTTATTCATGTGCTTGTTTATTGTTTCTACCTTATTGTATAACTACTACTACAACTAATATCACTACTACTACCACTAGTATTACACCTCACTCTAAGAATATATATATACCCTGTGTGTCCCTGTATTGTTTGTTTGCCGGGTCACCATTTGGAGAAGACCCGGGCCGGATGTACCGGCGAACATACAACAACAACAATGTATTGTTTGTAACGGCTTGACAAAGCTCCTGGAGAGCGAAACGTTGCCACAATAAAATGTCACATTAGTTGCATTTGTGTCCTTTTACTTAACATACACGACTAAAGCCTGCTGTGTAGGCAAAACGTTTCGGAATTCAGGTACCTAACTGTTGGACATGTGTCTTGTGAAGACACAAGTGCTCTTGTGTGTCCTCTCCCTCCTTAGCTCCGTGGATCTTGATCTTTCTAAATACTCTTCGAAACGTAACGACGTATTTCTACGTCGTTAGTTCCCAACATCCAAACATTCTGCGGAACGACAGCGCCAGGTGTTTGAAGAACGACCGTTTCTGTCCAACTCCTTTCTTTCTGACCCACTCTCTTCCATTAACTCTCGACAACACTCCTCCCACTCCCCCCACTCAACTGTCTTGTGGAGGCGTCCAGCAACTTGCCACTCGAGCCCCTAGTAACGACCTCTTCTTAATTACTGACGATTGAGCGTCCACTTTATTGTACACCACCACTTGTTCGTCCTCTTGTACACCACCATTTGTTCATTCTCTTGTACGCCACCACTTGTTCATACTCTTGTACACCACCACTTACTCAACTTTTAAGTGGTGCTGTAAGAAAATTACCAGAGGTCACAATTCGTCTTGGTCAGACTGTATACTTATAGCCCACTTGAAGACAGAAACACGGCCATCATATTCGTATATTCCGACCTCCAACTGGTGTCCTCTTCAGCAGAAAGGGATCTTAGTTGTTGACAGAAATGTACAGTAACGTGTTATATTTTCTTCGCGTGAGTTAAGTTGTATCATATAGCATTTTACTGTGGCAACGTTTCGCTCTCCAGGAGCAAGCCGTGGATGCTGGAGAGCGAAGTTGCAGCAATAAAATGCTGCATTAACTGCACGTGTGGCCTCTTACCTAACAATGGGAAAAACAAACATAAATGCAGTGTAATGCAGCAGAAACAACAGTAACAGTAGTAGCAGTAAACAGCAGTAACAGTAGTAGGAGTAAACAGCAGTAACAGTAGTAGCAGTAAACAGCAGTAACAGTAGTAGCAGTAAACAACAGTAACTAGGAACTGGCATAGCAGCAATAGCGAAGGAAGAAACAGCAACAGTAACACCAGCAACAGAAGCAGCAGCAACAACATGAGTGAGAGGGGCTGGACTTAAGTGGGACTTGCACATGAGTGAGAGGGGCTGGACTTGAGTGGGACTTGCACATGAGTGAGAGGGGCTGGAGTTGAGTGGGACTTGCACATGAGTGAGAGGGGCTGGACTTGAGTGGGACTTGCACATGAGTGAGAGGGGCTGGACTTGAGTGGGAATTGCACATGAGTGAGAGGGGCTGGACTTGAGTGGGACTTGCACATGAGTGAGAGGGGCTGGACTTGAGTTGGACTTGCACATGAGTGAGAGGGGCTGGACTTGAGTGGGACTTGCACATGAGTGAGAGGGGCTGGACTTGAGTGGGACTTGCAGATTTGAGGGTCTGACAACCTCAAATCTACATCCTGAAGGATGATGGACTGATTACATCGTCTTTACATCTCTACTGCTCCTGCCTACTTTCTGTACTCGACTGAAGAAGCCTACTGTGTAGGCGAAACGTTTCGGAATAAAGATGCCAGGCAACAGCAACAATAGCACAGTCACAGCATCAGTCATGAGCGAAACTCTCCACCTTCCAGGTACACAGGTTGTGTCGTGCCGGCGGCCCCAGAGTCAACCACTGACTCACTCTCCTGCTAGTTACCTGCCATGACGCACACTGCCTGCGTGACGCACACTACATGCGTGACGCACACTATCTGCATGATGCACGCTACCTGTCGTGACGCACACTGCTTGCGTTCAACACTACCTGCATGACGCACACTACCTGTGACTTGCACTACCTGTCGTGAGGCATCTGGCTATCGGACAGTGTAGCCAGGTATTCCAGTTATCCCTAGGTTATTTCTGGGATACTCGTTCGTGAATACCTTTCTGGCCAACGCTTCATCCTGGTGAAACGTAGCTTAGCGATTCCGTGGGAGGATGCGAGGATGGTCGCTCAGGATGCAAATCCTTATCCCAGAGCTGGTGAATATTTTGCAAGCATTACGCTCGTCAACATCTCGTGGAGAAGCCTGGGAGAGAGAGACACAGTGTTGTCTCCCAAGCCGAGAGACAAGAACGTAAGAAGGAGGAACACTGCAGCAGGCCTACTGGCCCGTGCTAGGCATGTCCAAGTCACCTACCGGTTTAAGCCACTGACCCAACCTAGTCAGATCCAGGTCACATCCACTTAAGGAAGGAGCAGGGCATCAGACCTATTAGCACAAGCTAGTCAGGTCCAACTCACACTTACCTACACCCACTCATGTATTTATCTAACCTATTTTTAAAACTACACAACGTTTTAGCTTCTATGACATGACGGTGATGATACTGCTTAGTATGGGCCAGTAGGCCAACTGCACTGTTCTTTCTCTTATTCTTCTTCTCTCTCTCCTCTCTTCCTCCCTCTCTCTCTCTTCTCTCTCTCTCTCTCTCTCTAAGAGTGCTGGAGGCGGGTTCCGGGGCAAGTGTTTAGAGAAACAAGGAGAGGAAGACAGGAAGAGAAGATGAAGGGGAAGGAAGGTAGAATGAGAGAGACTGGGGAAGCACAGGAAGAGAGATAGAAGCAACAGGATACACAAGGGATGTAAGGAGAAGCGGAGAACTGGAGAGGGAAGAAGGGAGTAAACAGGGAGAGATACAAACCGAGGGAGGAAGAGGAAGAACAGGAAAGCAAATTGAGACAGAATACGAGAAGAGAGAGAGAGAGAGGGGCGAGAGAACGCACTTAATTAACACTGGATATAGGGGGATATAGGAGGGGGTTGAATTCCAGCTCCCGGTCTCTTCAACAAACCCGTGTGGCTGACCTCCCCCCCCCCTGCCTTCCTCTCTGACATTAAGAACATAAGAAAGGAAGAACACTGCACTCACCAAATTGTGGTTGCAGGGGTCGAGTCACAGCTCCATGCCTACTGGCCCATACTAGGCAAGTCCTTCTGAAACCCAAACCCATATTTCCTCCCCAGTGTTGAGCGTTCTGTAACAGCACCCGCAAGGGAAGCTACGAAAGCTAGAGGAGCAGACAGGACTAACAGGGAAAGCCTACAGTGGATCAAGGATTAAACAGGAGCGAAACCGTTATTATCTGTGAGGAGGAGTGAGAATGGGCGAGTGTGATGAGTGGGGTTCCACAAACTGTAGTGTTGAAAAATGGCATAAAATACCGACAGGTTGAAGATTGTGACACATGTACAACAGTCGGGTATCTTTATTGTTGAAACGTTTCGCCCACACAGTAGACTTCTTCAGTCAGATACAGAGGCAGCGTGGCAGAGAAATGAAGATGATGTAATCAGTCCATCAACCTTGGAGAAAAAGTATTTGAGGTGGTCAGTCCCTCAGCCTGGAGAAGAGTTCAGCTCCATGGTCTCTGAGACCTGTATTGATTCTTGTGTCTGTAAACCACATGACAGAATAAATCGAGTGAAAGATATCCCTGTTTGTAGATGATGAGAGAACAATCTCCAAGATTGGTCTGACAAGTAACTATTAACTAAAGCAAATACACGGGGAAAAAGACAACCGGAAACAGAGTACGGGCTCGGGGGATAAAGGCTACAAACGTCTCTGAACGAGGAGGACCTCGGGGTTAACATAGTTTCTAACATATTATCTGAGGCACCCACTGACTGTATAACCACCGCAGCAAACACGAAGCTGGCAAATTTAAGGACAGCTTTCAGGAGCTCTAACAAGGAGGAATTCACGACCTGCGTATCTTAGGGTACGCAGCGCCAGTATGGAACCCACACCTGATAACGCATGTAAAGAACCTGGTCTCGGAACTGTGGAATGTGCACACACACACACACACACACACACACACACCACACACACACACACACGTACTCTGTACACACGCCTGCACACTCCACAATATACAGGATACGCACACATAGGTAATCTTTACACACGCGTGCACATACACAGTATACACACACGTGTAATCTTTCCACACGTGTGCACACACAATTGCAGCTTCAGATTTTGTGGCTGAAACGGCTAGTTTGCTGTGCACCCATTACCCATCCTGTGCACGGTAGTGGCTAGTTTATTGTGCACCCTTGTGTTCAGTCCGTCAATCTTGACGAAAGTCAAGACTGACGGACTGAACACATCGACTCCAGGCTGATGGACTGATCACCTCAAACTCCTCCTTCTCATCTTTCCCCTTTCTCTGTATTGGACTGAAGAAAGCACTGCCTGGCGAAACGTTTCCACGGCAAAGATTCTCCCAAACGTCGCACAAGTGTCTCATTTACCAGTATGTTAAATAACACAAAGGCACAATACCGTGACTGGAACAACACACAAATAACCTGACGACGACGTTTCGGTCCGACTTGGACCATTTACAAAGTCACACTGACAGAAAGGAGAGAAGGAGGGAGTATATATAGGCCAGCAGACAGTGTTGGGACAAGAGAGGAAGTAGGAAAGGAAGAAGAGAGGTAGTGTTGAGGCTTATTTGTGTATTATCAATGTTGTTAGTGTCGTGTGTAGTTAGTGGAACTCACGTTGACTTGGGGTCATGTTGTCTTTACTTATACCCTTGGCTGAGGCACTTTCTTACTCAGAAGAGGCTGGAAAGTGTCTCCTGACCCGGCTGTAATGGCCCACTCACTGGCCCTTTTTCCTGGACACTTGACCGAGGTCTTACGTTGCCTTACCGCCCTACCTCTTATAAAAAAGAGATGATATACATACCTCTGTATATCCTTAATATAAGTAGACTTGTGGATAGCGGGTGGATGGGTTGTGGGTAGGAGCAGGATGGGTTGTGGGTCAGGTGGGGTAGCATGGGTTGTTATCAGTGATGGATTTTGGTCCACCGTTGATAACTTGTTTAATTTACGTGAGGGAGGGAAGTGACACTCAGTGTGAAGTGAATGGAGTGATAATTTCACCTGTGTATACGACGTTTCGCCCTCTCCCCCATCCCCCTCTCTCTCTCCCTCTCGTCTTCTCACAATCAATCTTCATCATCACATCACAATTACCGACAATTTGTTTTGTATTATTCTTATTTAACAATTACACATTTCACTTATTTCTCTTGACACTTGCCACCAGAATCAGTGTTTACATTCACCATTACACAACTTGTTAACGTAAATAAAAGGCAAAATACATATATATACATTAATTACGTATCATGTTCCATTACGTTGATTACCAGTTTAACAACAACAACAACACACACACAGAGTTACTCGAAAAAGAGAAACACTTTCACCATCATTCACACTATTACTGTCTGAAGATATTACGCAGGTACTGGCACAGTGTCTTCCCTCACCTTCCCTCACTTTCTCTCACATAAACAGTAGACATCCTAGTGTGCACTTAATACTGAGACAGTGTTGGAGGTGTAGGTGCGGGAAGTTCTGGTGTAAAAAACGTAGGTGTAGGAAGTGCAGGTGTTGGATTTGCAAGTGCTGGTGGTGCAGGTGTAGGAAATGCAGGTGTTGTTGGTGCAGGTGTAGGAAATGCAGGTGTTGTTGGTGCAGGTGCTTGAAATGCAGGTGTTGTTGGTGCAGGTGTTGGAAATGCAGGTGTTGGACGTACAGGAGAGAGAGAGAGGTGTTAGCAGGGTTGCATCACTGTGATAATTGCAACACGCCTCAGTCAGTGTTGCTACTGTGTGTCAACACAGCTTGGAGACTCGCTGTGTCTTTTATATATGCCACTCTTAAGCGAATTCTCGTATCGTTTTGCGAAAGATGATACAGTTCTATGATTTATGTCCCTCTCTGTCTCAGATACGAGAACGAGAAAAAGAAACGGGGCGAGTACTGTTCTTTGAGAAAACAAACGTCTTGCAGTGGCAGGCCTCTGGTTTCACTCTCTTTCTTATTCCTTTTCAAGACATTTTGTGTGCAGTGTCCCCTTCCCTCATGGTCGCACTTATCTAAGGCTTTTGCATTTTATTTGTCTTCCAGTACATCCAGGACCATGTAATAATGGTCCAGTAAGTCGAGAGGCAGGAGTGACCTGCTCTGAACCCATGCTGACCTCGGAAACTAAATTGTCTTAGAGGGATGGTAGAAAATACGGTGCGTGACTATACTCACCGATCTGAACTCAAGAAACGTGGAGGGTAGCTCACACAAGGCTAAGAACCGTCCAGCTGACTGCGGCTGGCAAGAACCCTGCCAGGCAAGTAGTAGTCCTGCCCCACGTAGCAGCAAGTAGCACTCCTGCAGCAAGTAGCACTCCTGCCACATGTAGCAGCAAGTAGCACTCCTGCAGGGGTCGTGCATGGTGGTGGCTGTGCATCAAATACATGTTTTATAGTATTTGGCAGGTAAGTGGTGCGCCATGAAGCGCGGTTTTACGACGTCTGTGTGGTTAGTGCCCTATAGTACGTACACACTGATGCATTATGGTCTTTATGGCGGTAATGCTTTTGAAGTGCATTTGTGCGTTAATGATGCACATGGGAGATTCTTTGTGTGGTTAGCGTAAATATGCAAGTTTGACACACACACACACACACACACACACACACTGTCAAGTACGTCAAGAAATTAGAGAAAGTGCAAAGGTTTGCAACAAGACTAGTCCCGGAGCTAAGAGGTATGTCCTACGAGGAGAGGTTAAGGGAAAGCGACCTGACGACACTGGAGGACAGGAGAGATAGGGAGGACATGATGACAACATATGAAATACTGAGAGAAATCGACAAGGTGGACAGAGACAGGATGATCCAGAGATGGAACACAGCAACAAGGGGACACAGTTGGAAGATGAAGACTCAGATGAGTCAGAAGAATGTTAGGGAGTACTTGAATCGACCCCTGCAACCACAAACAGGTGAGTACACACACTCGACTGAAACTAACACAAATTCACATCTTAAAAGAGACACAGTGCAAATAAAGCAAGACAAGGTCAAGTCTTGTTATTAAAAGTTGGAGAAGGTTGCTTAAACAACAGCCAGCTGAGTCAGTCCTTACTGCTCACAAACACAGATGGCGGAGGAAGGCCAAACAAGAGGTGTATGGTGAGCCTCTCACCATACACAGACATCAGGTCGTAAATTGAAGCCTCGAAGAGAAGGGAAGATAGTGAGCGAAACCGCGCGAAAGGCGGCGAAACTCTGCAGAAGGATAAAAAATAAACTGCGCTGGCAGGCGCACTGAGTCTGTCAGCGGAAGTGGAGGTAGGAGAGCTGACAGAGAAACTTTCACCGTGACGACGTTTCGCTCTGTGTGGAGCTTTGTCAAACCCATGTAGAGCTTTATCAAGTCTTCATAGAGCTTTATCATATTAGTGTAGAACTTTACCAAGTCCATGTAGAGCTTTACCAAGCCCGTGTAGAGCTTTACCAAGCCCGTGTAGAGCTTTATCAAGCCCGTGTAGAGCTTTATCATATCAGTTATAGAGTCTTATCATCATTCAGAGTTACATTTAGTAGAGCTTACCTAGTCCATGTAGTTTACATAGAGCTTTATCAAGTCTTCAATAGAGAGCTTTATCATATTAGTAGAGCTTTAACTCAAAGTCATTAGTAGAGCTTTACCAAGCCCGTGTAGAGCTTTACCAAGCCCGTGTAGAGCTTTATAATATCAGTATAGAGCTTTATCATACCAGCATAGAGCTTTTAATCTCAAGATTTTCTATGATAGAAGCTTACCCCGTTGAGTTTCAATATGTAACTTCATAGAGCTTATCATATAGTGTAGAGCTTTACCAAGTCCATGTAGAGCTTTACCAAGCCCGTGTATAGCTTTACCAAGCCCGTGTAGAGCTTTATAATATCAGTATAGAGCTTTATCATATCAGCATAGAGCTTTATCAAGTCTTCGTAGAGATTTGTTATGTGATAAAACTTTTTCTGTACCCGCATTCTTCCTTCAGTTGAAGTAGTGATGATAATAATGTGGTGATGACAGTGCTGGTGGTGACACTGGTGATGACAGTAGTGGTGGTGACACTGTGATGACAGTGGTGGTGGTGACACTGTGGTGATGACAGTGCTGGTGGTGACACTGGTGATGACAGTAGTGGTGGTGACACTGTGATGACAGTGGTGGTGGTGACACTGTGGTGATGACAGTGGTGGTGGTGGTAAAACTGTGGTGATGACAGTGGTGGTGATGGTGACACTGTGGTGATGACAGTGGTGGTGATGGTGACACTGTGGTGATGACAGTGGTGGTGGTGACACTGTGGTGATGACACTGTGGTGATGACAGTGGTAGTGGTGGTGGTGACACTGTGGAGATGACAGTGGTGGTGGTGACACTGTGGTGATGACAGTGGTGGTAGTGGTGACACTGTGGTGATGACAGTGGTGGTGGTGACACTGTGGTGATGACAGTGGTGGTGGTGGTGACACTGTGGTGATGACAGTGGTGGTGGCACTGTGGTGATGACAGTGGTGGTGGTGACACTGTGGTGATGACAGTGGTGGTGGCACTGTGGTGATGAGAGTGGTGGTGGTGACACTGTGTTGATGACAGTGGAAGTTGTACCAAGTTATTCCAGTTATTAGTTCAGGCAATTTTTCCTTTGTTCAGCAACGTTTTGTGTTCAGTCCTGTTGTTGTTACTGTTGCTACTGTTGTTTCAGCTGCTCCTGTTCTGGCATGTTGCTGCTCTACTGTAAATATTTCTGTTGATGTTAGTGCTGCTGACTGCTGCTACTGTTGTTGCAGCTACTGGGACACCTACTACTGTTGATGCTGCTGCTACTGTTGTTGTAGCTACTGGGACACCTACTACTGTTGTTGCTGCTGCTACTGTTGTTGTAGCTACTGGGACACCTACTACTGTTGATGCTGCTGCTACTGTTGTTGTAGCTACTGGGACACCTACTACTGTTGATGCTGCTGCTACTGTTGTTGTAGCTACTGGGACACCTACTACTGTTGTTGCTGCTGCTACTGTTGTTGTAGCTACTGGGACACATACTACTGTTGATGCTGCTGCTACTGTTGTTGTAGCTACTGGGACACCTATTACTGTTGATGCTGCTGCTACTGTTGTTGTAGCTACTGGGACACCTACTACTGTTGTTGTAGCTACTGGGACACCTACTACTGTTGTTGTAGCTACTGGGACACCTACTACTGTTGTTGCTGCTGCTACTGTTGTTGTAGCTACTGGGACACCTACTACTGTTGATGCTGCTGCTACTGTTGTTGTAGCTACTGGGACACCTACTACTGTTGATGCTGCTGCTACTGTTGCTGTAGCTACTGGGACACCTACTACTGTTGATGCTGCTGCTACTGTTGTTGTAGCTACTTTACACCTACTACTGTTGATGCTGTTGCTACTGTTGTTGTAGCTACTGGGACACCTACTACTGTTGTTGCTGCTGCTACTGTTGTTGTAGCTACTGGGACACCTACTACTGTTGATGCTGTGCTACTGTTGTTGTAGCTACTGGGACACCTACTACTGTTGATGCTGCTGCTACTGTTGTTGTAGCTACTGGGACACCTACTACTGTTGTTGCTGCTGCTACTGTTGTTGTAGCTACTGGGACACCTACTACTGTTGATGCTGCTGCTACTGTTGTTGTAGCTTCTGGGACACCTACTACTGTTGATGCTGCTGCTACTGTTGTTGTAGCTACTGGGACACCTACTACTGTTGATGCTGCTGCTACTGTTGTTGTAGCTACTGGGACACCTACTACTGTTGATGCTGCTGCTACTGTTGTTGCAGCTACTGGGACACCTACTACTGTTGATGCTGCTGCTACTGTTGTAGCAGCTACTTACATCTGTTACTGATTCTATTACTGTTGTTTCTACTACTGTTGCAGCACGAAGCAACAGTAATTAAAAACAGTAATATGACATTATATGGAATTATAAGCGTCAATCAGGACTCCTTATAATTCCTGTTAACGGCGAATGCAGACTCTCTCTCTCACGGGGTCAACTTTTGGTTAATGGGGTTTCAAGGCTATCGACTACACGAGGCTCTGACTAACAGGCTGACCAGACTGACACTACTACTACTACTACTATTACTACTACCACCACCACCACTAACCACCACTAACCACCACTAACCACCACTGTGTTATATATACACGTTGAGGACAGGTCCAGCACCAGTCTGGTGCCACGGTATTTACACTCTGTCCTCTGCACAAAACGTTTGTGCAGTTGCAGCACATACGTAAGTGCCAGGGTCCGCGTGCTCATGCAACTGCAACAAATTTAGCACACCAAGCTTGCAATGCTAGCACGCCACGATGTGATTATTATTATTATTATTATTATTATTATTATTATTATTATTATTATTATTATTATTATTATTATTTTTATTATTATTATTATTATTATTATTATTATTATTATTATTATTATTATTATTATTATTATTATTATTATTATTATTATTATTATTTTGATTATTATTATTATTTTGATTATGATTTGGAAAACCTAGCACCATTAGGTCAGCAGGTTACTTAGTATAAGCAAATAATAACATAATTTTAAAAGGAACTAGCACTGTGGCAGGCCTACTGGGCTATGCTAGACAGGTTCAAATCACACCCACCCACTCATGTGCCCCTCCCACCTATATTAAAGCTACCCAAAGTTGTTGCCTCGGTGATGCCACCTGGGAGTCTGTTCCACTCATCTACAACTCTGCTGCCAAACCTCTACTTCTTGATATCCTTTCTGAATCTACATTTGTCCAACGTAAACCCATTGCTGCGAGTCCTGTCTTGGTTAGATATGTTCATTGCGTTATTTATATCCCCTTTATTTATTTCTGTTTTCCATTTGTATATTTCAGTCATATCCTCCCTCATTCTACGTCCTCTATATGTTTTCCAGCCCATTTATGTCCATTCTGTAACAGGGTGACCAAAACTGTATAGCATAATGTAAATGAGACTTAACAACGATATATTGAGTTGAAGAATAACCTGAGGAATCCTGTTATTTATACTTCTTGATGTGAAGCCAATAATTCTATTAACTTTATAGCGAATACTAATGTGCTGTTGTCTTGACTTCAGATTACTGCTAACCAGAACTTCTATTATTTATTATTTACTTTTTAAGCGCCATAGTTATTTTCCATTCCCCGGATTAGAACCTTATACAATTTCTACAAATAGAACTGCATCTTTCACGTCTCCTAACAACAACAACAACCCAGGTCTTCCTCCAGCGCCCTAGTGTCCTCATCAGACAATATTTGCCTGCTTATCATCGGCAAACTAACCTCTGGCGCTGTTTATTCCCTCATCTGTATCGCTCACGTAGATTGTGAACCAGTGGAACAACACTGACCCCCGGTGGTACACTGCTGGTACACCCCCGGTGGTACACTGCTGGTACACCCCCGGTGGTATACTGCTGGTACACCCCCGGTGGTAACTGCTGGTACAACCCCGGTGGTACATTGCGGGTACACCCCCGGTGGTATACTGCTGGTACACCCCGGTGGTACATTGCTGGTACACCCCCGGTGGTACACTGCTGGTACACCCCCGGTGGTATACTGCTGGTACACCCCCGGTGGTACATTGCTGGTACACCCCCGGTGGTACAGTGCTGGTACACCCCCGGTGGTACATTGCTGGTACACCCCGGTGGCATTGCTGGACACCGGTGGTACATGTGGTACACCCCGGTGGTACACTGCTGGTACACCCCCGGTGGTACACTACTAGTAACAGGTCCTCATTCCCGTTTCTGTGGATTATTGCAACCACCACTCTGTTGCCTATCAGTCAGCCTTGCCTCGCCCCAGGAGATAATTTCTCCTCCTATTCCATGTGCTGCTACTTTCTTAATCTGTCTCCTGTGTGGAGTTTCATCACAGACCTAACTGGAGTCCATATACACAATATAGCATTTTTGGGGGGTTTACCGCCTCGTATACCTTAGTGAAAAAAGCTTAGTAAATCTGTAAGTTAGCCTCAATTAACCAGCGTTTTTTTTAAGGAACTAGATTCATTTCCATAGCTGCTCAGTCCACTGTAATTCGATGCACGCGGTTGGAATAGTGCAGAGTGCGGCGTAAGTTGGTAATTGCAGTTGAAGATTTGAAGGGAATTCCAAGAGGCGCACTGGCCTGTGAGTTTGAGGCCTCCCCACCATGAGTTCAAGCCCCACTACCAACCAATTCTGCGACTTGAGTCATAAGAAGCCTTCACAAGTCATCACATGGAAACTAATATCCAAATGCCTTCAATAAAAATTGAAAAATTAGGACATACACAGACCAAATCTAATACAAGTCTTTCAAAGAGACCAGTATCCTAAAGTACACAAGCACATTAAGTTTGAAGCCGCTCAGAAGTTGCATTATCAAGTTATCAAGCAGGGAAAGGTTGAAGATAATCAGATGAGACAAATGAAAAGCACCATTTCAATTTTTTCCATTTCAATTTTTTCCAGTTTGTTCTAAAATAAAAGCGAATTCGGACTGACAAAAGTCAAGATCAATCCAAACTTTTCTCTAAGTAACATCGACCAGCTTTTAAACAAGTACAGTAAGTTTTATGTACATAAACGGTTGTTTAAGAACGATCTTGGGGACGCACACATGTTTTGGACACGTAAAAAAACATTAAGTTGATTTAACAGAGTACACAGAGCCAGCTCTGTGTACTCTATGGCCGGATGAAGCTCTACACAGAGCGAACAGTTCCCTGCTTATAAGAGTAATTAAAAGGCTGGGCCCAAGAGCTTGATACCAACTGTAATGTGGGACACTGAAGAGAAAGACAGACAGACAGACAGACAAACAGATAGACAGACAGACAGACAGAGGCAGAGAAAGAGATAGAGACAGAGACAGACAGACAAACAGAGACAGATAGACGTAGACAGACAGATAGATGGAGATAGAGACAGATAGACGGAGACAGAGACAGAGAGGAGACAGACAGACAGACAGACAGACAGAGACAGAGAAAGAGATAGAGGGGGAGGAGAGGAGAGAGAGGCAGACAGAAACAGACAGACAGATAGACGGAGACAGAGAGACGGGCAGAGAGAGAGAGAGAGAGAGAGAGAGAGACAGACAGACAGACAGAGACAGAGAGAGACAGACAGACTACCGACAGTGTAAGCAACTTAGATACTGGCACAGCAGTGTCAGTAACTTAGATACTGGCACAGCAGTGTCAGTAACTTAGATACTGGCACAGCAGTGTCAGTAAATTAGATACTGGCACAGCAGTGTCAGTAACTTAGATACTGGCACAGCAGTGTCAGTAACTTAGATACTAGCACAGCAGTGTCAGTAACTTAGATACTGGCACAGCAGTGTCAGTAACTTAGATACTGGCACAGCAGTGTCAGTAACTTAGATACTGGCACAGCAGTGTCAGTAAATTAGATACTGGCACAGCAGTGTCAGAACAGATACTGGACAACAGTGTCAGAACTAGATACGTGGACACAGTGTCAGTAACAGTATACGTGGCACAGAACAGTGAATCAGTAACGTTAAAAGTGATACAGGTGCACATGGAACAGTGTGACACAGTGGATACAGTTGACACAGTGGGATAGTGTGACACATGGGATACAGTGTGACACAGTGGGATACAGTGTGACACAGTGGATACAGTGTGACACAGTGGGATACAGTGTGACACAGTGGGATACAGTGTGACACAGTGGGATACAGGTGACACAGTGGGATACAGTGTGACACAGTCAGGGAACAGTGACAGTGTGACACAGTGGGATACAGTGTGGCACAGTGTGTGTGATGGTGTGACACAGTGGGATACAGTGTGACACAGTGGGATACAGTGTGACACAGTGGGATACAGTGTGACACAGTGGGATACAGTGTGACACAGTGGGATACAGTGTGACACAGTGGGATACAGTGTGACACAGTGGGATACAGTGTGTGATGCTTACAACTGGACCCCCACCTTTTTCTTCTCTTTGATATCTGTAGTTTTTTCCTTGTTAGTTTACGGTTTCTCCTCCGCCGTCACCGGATTTCATGACCTTCCACTTGTCTGGCTTGAACTCTAGCAGCCACTTACTTGACCATCCCTGGGACGTCTCTCCCTCTTGTACGTATTTTTTGCAGTGTTTACGTCATCAGCAAACACGGAGGGTGTACGTACGTACACGTACACGCACGCCAGGGCTCACCGTTGCTTGCAAACATTGAAGTGTGTTTGTTCTGCAGATTGAGTACTTGACTTTACAGACTTGCAGTGTAAGAAGCTAAGTTACTGCAGGTTTATTATTGCTCTCGCTCTCTCTCTCTCTCTCTCTCCTCTCTCTCTCTCCTCTCTCTCCTCTCTCTCCCTCCCCCTCTCCCCCCTCCCCTCCCTCCCACCATTAGCCAGTGTTACGCAAGAACTTAAAAAAAAAACACGACTTGACATTTTCCTCTTGACTCCGAGCCTTCAAGAGGAGGGGGAGGGGGGCCTTGATGTCAACCCAGGGGCTCTTGATCCAGGCAAGTGGAGCTACACCATCACACATCCCCTACCCCTTCCCTCCTTTCTCGGATCAAAGGCATGATCTCCCGTTCCCCCCGGCGTTGTTTGACCCTGACGAGTTTAGCGCTTCCTCTTGAAAAATAATGATAAGAATGATAATGATAAAAATAATAATAATTATTCAAAATAATAATAATAATAATAATAATAATAATAATAATAATAATAATAATAATAATAATAATAATAATAATAATAATAATAATAATAATAATAATAATAATAATAATAATTTAAAGACATCTCCATACATGAAAACATTAGTTAATATGTACCCCCGTCATGGCTTAAGCCATTCTGAGTGTTGTTAAGCCATCTCGAGAGATCCCTCTCCCTGGCGTCGACCCTAAGCTCTTTTGACGGATCTTAAGCCATTTTGTGGAAACTTTAGAATCATCTTATCCAGTTTTAATGCTGTGTCTCAGTACTGTGATGCACACTGCGACTGTGTACGCTTCCTCAGTCTATGTGGCCAGTGGCGGACCCACATTTCTGGGGCCCTGAAGGTTAAGCTGTTATGGGGACCCCTTCGCAACCCCTTCTCATACAGGAGACCCAGAATTTTTAATCAGTGTGGAATGAAGTCGCTTCTGAGGCCCCTTCAGGATTAGGGGCCCTGAAACTTAAGCTTCAGGGCCCCTAATCCAGGATCCGCCCCTGAGTTCAACCCATTGTCCTTTTTTTTCAACATTGGTTACTTTGCATTTCTGGAGTCATTTTTTTTTTGCTGGGTCCCCGGATATTCAGGTGTTCCGCACAGTGAACCAGTCTCAGCGACTCAGTCAGGTGTTCATGACCTCTCTCAATCCTTCTCAGGGATAACCATTTCTCATACTGACTCAAAATCGTAATGACAAGTTTGCAAACAGACCACTGTATAGGTGGGGTTGAAACCCATAGCGAGCGAGTCCTGAAACTCCAAGCCAGAAAACACCACATTGTTTTTCTATGTGGAGTGGAAACAAGTGTTTTTATGACTTGAGGGGCTGTTGGAGTGTGAGCTAGGTATACCTGGAGGGTATTCCGGGGATCAACGCCCCCGCGGCCCGGTCCATGACCAGGCAACAGGTAACATTTATGAAGGGATTCCGGGGAAACTGGTTAGCCAGACTAGAGTCTTTGAGGTGGGAAGTACAGTGCCCCGCCACTGTCAGGTTTTGGGAGACCACTCTCACATTTACGTATCAGGACATGCGCTACTCACCCACGGATATCATGTGGAGAAATGTCCGGTGCCGCTGGTGCCACTCTGTCAGGACTGTAAGGTCATACTGTCAGTCAACCATATCTTAATAAAGTGTTCTGTCTATCAGCGGGTATGTAGACTTCACTTCTGATTTTATACCGCCACAATACACTGGCCTCCTCGCTGAAAGTCCCGCTAGTGATGTAGACTCCCTCTTTAACGAAGATTCCTTCATTCATGCAGAATCTCTCTCTTTGACATTTGACTTTTTATAAAAACCTAAGCTATTATACCATCTTCAATTTAAATTTTACTCTTGCACTAGCCACCGTCAAAATACACTAACCTTTACCCTGGCACACCCCTGCCACGTCTCACACCTGCCACATCTCACACCCCTGCCACGTCTCACACCCCTGCCATGTTTCACACCCCTGCCACGTCTCACACCCGTGCCACGTCTCACACCCCTGCCACGTCTCACACCCTGCCATGTCTCACACCCCTGCCACATCTCACACCCCTGCCACGTCTCACACCCCTGCCACGTCTCACACCCTGCCACGTCTCACACCCCTGCCACATCTCACACCCCTGCCACGTCTCACAACCCTGTCACGTCTCACACACCTGCCACGTCTCACACACCTTGCCAATCTCACACCCTGCCACTCTCACACCCTGCCACTCTACACACCCTGCCACGTCTCACACACCTGCCACATCTCACACCCCTGCCACCTCTCAGGTATATGTGTGTTTTTTCACCTATTTGTGGTTGCAGGAGTCGAGTCATAGCTCTCGGCCCCGCCTCTTCGGCCCCGCCTCTTCGGCCCCGCCTCTTCGGCCCCGCCTCTTCGGCCCCGCCTCTCCTGTACCCCTGCTGGAAGTATTCCAGCAGGGGTACAGGAGTTAAAGAATGCTTACAGCAGGGACAAGGGGGTCTTGGACACATTGTAAGCAGATGTACAAGAATGGTAGGTTGATAGTGACCTTCCAGGTGCAGCTTTGTGCATCTTTCCCTCCTTTCTTTTCCCCTACTACCAGCACCAACAGCCTGGTTGGCCAGGCTAGCACCAGACGAGTCTGGCCTATGGCCGGGCTCGGAGAGAGAGAGAGAGAGAGAGAGAGAGAGAGAGAGAGAGAGAGAGAGAGAGAGAGAGAGAGGAGGGAGGGAGGGAGGAGGAGGGGAGGGGTTTTTAATAAGGGGGATGCTAGGTGTCAACTTCCCTGACAGTGTCGTCAACAATAGTGCCAGAAATTAGATTGGGCCAGGTAAGTTTTGGGCCATCCCCTCAGGGTGGGCTAAGGGCCCCCAGGTGGTCTAAGGGCCCCCCGGGTGGGTTGAGAACCCCCGGGTTCCAGCAAGACGGATCCTCCGGGTTTTTGGTTTGAAAAGATCAGTTGAAATCTGACCCGTCTGACGCACACTTGTTGTCCTGACTGATGTGCACTTGTCCTGACTGATGCGTACTTGCTCTGACTGATGTGTACTTGTCCTGACTGATGTGCACTTGTCCTGACTGATGTGTACTTGTCCTGACTGATGTGTACTTGCTCTGACTGATGTGTACTTGTCCTGACTGATGTGTACTTGCTCTGACTGATGTGTACTTGTCCTGACTGATGTGTACTTGCTCTGACTGATGTATACTTGTCCTGACTGATGTGTACTTGCTCTGACTGATGTGTACTTATCCTGACTGATGTGTACTTGTCCTGACTGATGTGTACTTGTCCTGACTGATGTGTACTTGCTCTGACTGATGTGTACTTGTCCTGACTGATGTGTACTTGCTCTGACTGATGTGTACTTGTCCTGACTGATGTGTACTTATCCTGACTGATGTGTACTTGTCCTGACTGATGTGTACTTGTCCTGACTGATGTGTACTTGCTCTGACTGATGTGTACTTGTCCTGACTGATGTGTACTTGCTCTGACTGATGTGTACTTGTCCTGACTGATGTGACTTATCCTGGACTGATTGTACTTGTCCTGACTGATGTGTACTTGCTCTGACTGATGTGTACTTGTCCTGACTGATGTGTACTTGTCCTGACTGATGTGTACTTGTCCTGACTGATGTGTACTTGTCCTGACTGATGTGTACTTGTCCTGACTGATGTGTACTTGTCCTGACTGACTGAAGAAGCCACTGACTGGCGAAACGTTTCCTCAGTAAAGATTCCTAAATGTTGTACAAGTGTCTAATTTGTCTTTCTAAAGTGTTTACATCATAACTACCACCACACTACTACCACCACAACCACCACCACTACCACCAACAACAACAACAACCATCACTACCGGTGACCTTATTTCCGGTGGTGGAGAAAGTAGCGTGTTGGTGAGGCAAGTGTTGAAGAGGCAAGTGTTGGAGAGGGGAAGTGTTGGAGAGGGCAAGTGTTGGAGAGGGCGAGTGTTGGTGGGGAAGGCAGACGAGACAGTCAGTGCCTCGGCTCATACTTCAAAGCACTGTAGATAGTAGGAAAAAGAAAGCATTTACAGATATATCTTAGCTAAATGTAGACACGTACGGCCACAGTAGATAAATCCCAGCAGGTAGAGAAGGTAGATAGTGATGTTTCACAAGCTGATGACGGGAACTGCCTTTAACATGATCGCGGGTTCTAACCCCACCCGTGGTATGGTTGGTTTAACTGCCTTTAACATGACTCTCTGATCGCGGGTTCTAACCCCACCTGTGGTATGGTTGGTTTAACTGCCTTTAAATTAAGACAAGGAAGAAATTCAGCTTTAACGAGAGAAAGGAAGAGAAAAAACGAGTCTGGGCGCTGAGGAGAACGAGCAGGTAATGTGAGCTGAGAGGAAAGCTTGGGATTAAGCTGGGCTATTAAGGAGGAAGTAAGCGGCCAGCACACACTCCTTGCCCGAGTTATTCTTAACTTTTATGTCTTAATATTCATTAGTAAAAGTGTTCCTTGGAATGGGCAAGTTTCTGTGTGGCATTGAATTAGTTACTTGTGGCACTGTGGTGGGTGGCACTGTGCAACGTTAACATTGAAGGTGTTTCTTGTGACACAGTGGTGGGTGGCACTGTGCAACGTTAACATTGAAGGTGTTACTGTGGCACTGTGCAACGTCAGCATTAAAGGTGTTACTTGTGGCACTCTGGTGGGTGACACTGTGCAACGTCAGCATTGAAGGTGTTACTTGTGGCACTCTGGTGGGTGGTACTGTGCAATCTTATCAAAGTTGTTTCTTGTGGCACTCTGGTGGAAAGAACTGTAGTAAGAGGCACTGTAGTGAGAGGCACTGTAGTGAGAGGCACTGTTCAGCGTCAACCCCAGGTTCCCAACGGTTGGGGAAGAAGAGGAATTTCTCCCCTATGGGATATTCCAGGAGGGGAGGGACTAAAAAAATGAGGCAAAAATGTCAAAATAGCCTTTTTGTTAGTTAAGATTACGTGTGTGTGTGGAAAGAAGGAAGGAAGGAAGGAAGGAAGGAAGGAAGGAAGGAAGGAAGGAAGGAAGGAAGGAAGGAAGGAAGGGGGAATAATCAAAGCATTCGTAAATGGTTTACAAAACTGACAAGTCGAAGAATTAGTCACTTTTGAAACATTTGGGAATTTTTATTGCGGAAACGTTTCGCCATCAAGTGATTTCCTCTGAGGAAGCCACTTGTTGGCGAAACATTTCCTCAAATGTTGCAAAAGTGTCTACTTTTTGCACATCATGTCAGGAAGTAAGAAGAGATGCTACCAGGGAGAATACATCCAGTATGGATTGTCATGCGTTGTGATGGGCGGCACAGAGCTGCCCCAGTGTGTAACACTGGCAAATAATACCATGAAACCACAGCTTCAACAGCATCTTGGAAAGCTTCATTCTCTCAAGCTTACCTGCAGAGGATTGCGCATTTTTTTAAAAGCAGAAATCCGATGGTTTGAAGGGGCTGAGGCTGGATGACAGGGATCAGGTGGATGACAGGGGATCAGGTGGATGACAGGGGATCCATCCAACAGGCTTCAAAGGCTGCCTCACTCACCTCGTACGTAATTGTTCTGTGTATAGCCAACGATAAGAAGGTATATAGAACTGCAGAAGTCATGAATGTTTCCTTGATAGTGCAAAACTATTTAGGCTAGGTAAGGTTCGTCAGGAAACAGGACAAGTGTTTCCTGACGCTGGTCTTAGTCATATGAAGACCCACAGCTGGAGCTTTTGGTAATCTGACCGAGGCCTTCCGCTGAACCTCAACGATGACGCCGTTAAAATGAAGAAAATCCCTCTCACTAATAACACTATCAAGTCACGGATATATGATATAATTCACAATATTAAAGATCAAGTGACTGACAAGATACGACACCATCGTGCCTTGCCATGCAGTCAGGTGAGACAACTGACTGCATGGCAAGTGTTTTTGTTCCTCGTATTTGTCCGATGTGTTGAGGGTCAAGATATCAAAGAGAACTTCCTCTTTTGTCGTCCATTGACCACGACAACAACAGATGATGTGATGAAAGTAGGTTTAACTTTACTTGATAAGGAAGGACTACTGTGGAGGGATATAATCGGAGCGTACAGATGATGCCCCAGCAATGTTGGGGGTCGGGAGCTGGAGTCTTGGCACTCGCCAAGCGCAAGAATCCTACAGCTGTTGGGATACACTGCATGGTTCACGGGAGTTTTTGAAATTCAAAGACAACAACCCAGGAATGATGCATTCAGTCTTCAGAGTCTAAACGAGTTCCAGTGAAAGTGCGCCCCATTTATTCTGGACTTGGCAAAAAAAAAAAAAAACGCTCTTTATGTGCTAATCCCATTTCCTTCAGCATACCTGCTTACTGCTTAGCTCTGTCACTGAAGTGAAAGACTGGAAACCAATCTTTGACTGGCTTCCAGTTTCTTTAAATGTACGAACCACCTCAACAACCCGTCTTCAACCCTCTGGATAATACTTTTACCAACCTCAATCCTCCTTCTACTCTCCAACCTACGGATTATTTGCATAATATTCACACCACACATTGCCCTAAGTGTGTGTGTGTGTGTGCTGTCAGTATCAACCTCACAAGCAGCAGACAGTAACATTAAAACTGGTGCAGGAAACACTTGTGTTACACACAAGCTCTCGTCCCTTTCCTTGATTAGTCTGCAATCGTGTTACTGCGGTTTCACGAGACATATCATGGCAGAAACAGCGCTGACACAGAGGTTGTGAGAGTGTCGAGGTGGCACTACTGACGCTGTAGGTGGCACTACTGACGCTGTAGGTGGCACTACTGACGCTGTAGGTGGCAGTACTGACGCTGTAAGGTACTTTCATTTCCACTCTGAATTAGTTTATATTATCTTGGTTATCCATATCTCTCACACAGTGTCCTTTTTTGAGTGGCAACACTCTTCTTCGAGTGGTGATACTCTTCTGTGAGTGGCAACACTCTCATCTGAATGGAAACACTCTTCTTTGAGTAGCAACACTCTCATCTGAGTGGCAACACTCTTCTTTGAGTAGCAACACTCTAATCTGAGTGACGACACTCTTCTTTGAGTGGCAACACTCTTCTTTGAGTGGCAACACTCTCATCTGAATGGCAACACTCTTCTTTGAGTGGCAACACTCTTCTTTGAGTAGCAACACTATTCTTCGAGTGGTGATACTCTTCTGTGAGTGGCAACACTCTTCTTTGAGTGGCAACACTCTTCTTTGTATGGCAACACTCTTCTATGAGTGGCAACACTCTTCTGTGAGTGGCAACACTCTTCTTTGAGTGGCAACACTCTTCTTTGAGTGGCAACACTCTTCTTTGAGTGGCAACACTCTTCTTTGTATGGCAACACTCTTCTATGAGTGGCAACACTCTTCTGTGAGTGGCAACACTCAATAATAAAGTCAGTGGTGCCAAAGTTTCCCATAATTGAACTGTGTAAATAAATACAAACATTGTGGGTTAATAGTGAAGTACCTGGAGTCTACCAGACCTGGAGTCAACCAGACCTGGAGTCAACCAGACCTGGAGTCAACCAGACCTGGAGTCTACCAGACCTGGAGTCAACCAGACCTGGAGTCAACCAGACCTGGAGTCAACCAGACCTGAAGTCTACCAAACCTGAAGTCAACCAGACCTGGAGTCAACCAGACCTGGAGTCAACCAGACCTGGAGTCAACCAGACCTGAAGTCTACCAGACCTGGAGTCAACCGGATGAGAGAGATCTGTATGATCTGTATTCTCTGTATGACACCATAGAGTCTACGTACTCGTTACTTCACACGTGATTCTCACCTTTAATGTTATAACTGAATTCCGCTGAAGCTTTGCGTCATCGTCGTCATGGTAACGCAAACCTGAAGTAGCAGTTACAATCAGTGAGTCAGTTACCAGTGTTACAGTGAGTCAGTTACCAGTGTTACAGTGAGTCAGTTACCAGTGTTACTGTGAGTCAGTTACCAGTGTTACAGTGAGTCAGTTACCAGTGTTACAGTGAGTCAGTTACCAGTGTTACAGTGAGTCAGTTACCACTGTTACAGTGAGTCAGTTACCAGTGTTACAGTGAGTCAGTTACCAGTGTTACAGTGAGTCAGTTACCAGTGTTACAGTGAGTCAGTTACCAGTGTTACAGTGAGTCAGTTACCACTGTTACAGTGAGTCAGTTACCAGTGTTACAGTGAGTCAGTTACCAGTGTTACAGTGAGTCAGTTACCAGTGTTACAGTGAGTCAGTTACCACTGTTACAGTGAGTCAGTTACCACTGTTACAGTGAGTCAGTTACACAGTGCTTACAGTGAGTCAGTTACCAGTGTTACAGTGAGTCAGTTACCACTGTTACGTGAGTCAGTTACCAGTGTTACAGTGAGTCAGTTACCAGTGTTACAGTGAGTCAGTTACCATGTTACGTGAGTCAGTTACCAGTGTTACAGTGAGTCAGTTACCAGTGTTACGTGAGTCAGTTACCACTGTTACAGTGAGTCAGTTACCAGTGTTACAGTGAGTCAGTTACCAGTGTTACAGTGAGTCAGTTACCACTGTTACAGTGCGTCAGTTACCAGTGTTACAGTGAGTCAGTTACCAGTGTTACAGTGAGTCAGTTACCAGTGTTACAGTGAGTCAGTTACCACTGTTACAGTGAGTCAGTTACCAGTGTTACAGTGAGTCAGTTACCACTGTTACAGTGAGTCAGTTACCAGTGTTACAGTGAGTCAGTTACCAGTGT
>WNWK01000319.1:440000-560586 GCA_009830355.1 Cherax destructor
AAGTACTAGTAACCAAGTGTATGCCTGGTTACTACAACATCAGACTGCCAGAAGTACTAGTAACCAAGTGTATGCCTGGTTACTACAACATCAGACTGCCAGAAGTACTTGTAACCAAGTGTAGCCTGCTATACAACATCAGACTGCCAGAGTACTGTACAAGTCTAAGTCTGGCTATCTAATCAGATGTACTTCAGTCTGACTCAGATGCTACTTTCTGCTAATATTGACTCCGTAGACAAGCTAAGCTCTATCTATGTTCGTGTTATCATGGTGAGTTATAGATCGGCTCATCCTTCTAGCCGCATTCAGATTCGCAATTTACTTCTCTCTAATAATATCCCTAATGTAGACAGAGACACACCAAATCTATATTCAACATTTTCCTTCAGGATGCTTTCTTTGGCTAACTTATCAACTTTATCACAAAGGAGCAGCTAATTCATTGTGTGATGGAATCCATAAGAATCGTCCATTAATTCATTTTCTCTTATTTTTCAGTATCTATACCTGGCTTCTCCAATGAGGATATTGTTAGAGTCATTATGTGAGTCAAGACCTTCAGTGATACAGAATCAGTAATAATTAAAGAGTCGAGTTGTACAACGTCGTAAGTTAACGTTAATGCCATTTGGATGGGGAACAATTCCGCTTGCAGTTGTTAATTCTTATGTGTAACTCAATGTGAAAATGTCAAAAGAAACTTAAGAAAGGCGAAGGAAAGTGAAAATGAGCTGCCAGACGGCCGGGCCCTCCACTGCTCCAGAGGGCCGGGTCTTCCACTGCTCCAGAGGGCCGGGCCCTCCACTGCTGCAGGAGGCCAGGCCCTCCACTGCTCCAGAGGGCCGGTCTTCCACTGCTCCAGGGTGCCGAGCCCTCCACTGCTGCAGGGGGCCGGGCCCTCCACTGCTCTAGAGGGCTGGGTCTTCCACTGCTCCAGAGGGCCGGGTCTTCCACTGCCCCAGGGGGCCGGGTCTTCCACTGCTCTAGAGGACCGGGTCTTCCACTGCCCCAGGGGGCCGGGTCTTTCACTGCCCAAGGGGTAGTGTTCACTGTCCAAGGGGGGTGGTGTCCTCCACTGCCCCAGGAGATGAGGTCTTCCACTGGAAAAGGGGGTCGGGAGGACTTTATAAATCTTGCCATTGTTCGCTGCCTCACCTTTTCTCCGTGATAACAATGGTACCATGTTAATAACACCATGAGTCAAACACTCTTTGTCGCGAATGGTGATGAAGTGAACGAAATAAAGAAATAAAGAGAGAAATAAAGAGAAGACTAAGAATATAATGAACACTATAGTAGGTCTCTGGTCCCAGGCCACGCTGGTCCTATTGACCCTCAATTATTGTCATTTAGGTCTGTCTAATCTGCTTTTAAATCTCCCAGTGATGGTGGGGGATGGTGGTGTTGGAGAGCAGGGGAGGGGTGGGTAATGGTGGTAGTGGTTGGTGGGGTGGTGTTGATGTGGTAGGGAGGGGGTGGGGGTGGTGAAGGTGATGATGGTACCCACCTAGTTGTGGTTGCAGGGGTCGAGTCACAGCTCCTGGGCTCCGCCTCTTCACTGGTCGCTACTAGGTCATTCTTCCTGCTCCATGAGCTTTATCATACCTCTGGGGTGGTTGTTGTGTTGGTGTGGTGGGGAGGGGGTGTTGTTGTTGGGGAAAGGGAGAGGGTGTAGGTAATGATGGTGGGGTGGTGGGGGTTGTTTTGGTTTGTGAGGAAAGGAGTGGCAGTGGTGGTGGGGAGGGGGAGTGCTGGAGGAGGTAATGGTTACCAGTAGTCGCTCCCGGAGGTCATGGCGAGGTCTCAGACTAGGCCTCCTGGTTTGCTGGCCTGATCGATCAGGCTGTTAGTGCCTGCAACCCAACGTATACACAACAGAGCGGCTAAACAGGAACTGATTTGAGGAATTTATCAGAGGTCGCTCTTGAAGACAGCTAAGGTCCAGTAGGTAATCCTCCTTATGGGACGTAAATGGCTCAGAAAACCGACAAATTGAGGAATGAAATACCTGTGCAACATTTGGGATGGAAGTACAGTTTATACAGGTCTTGGAATGACATACTCCTTCATTCCAGAGAGTACGACACTTTTTTGGGGTGATCAAATTCCATTCCCATTTCCAATTGGACCATATTTGCAAAATCCTCCCCCAGGCGTAGTGCTGACACACTTAGATTTTCTGATAGCCCTGTTGTATTGTGTCTGGGCTGGGTACCTATTTGTTTCCAGTGATTGCAACTGATTCGTGTGCTACTGAATCTGTAATACGGTCTGTAGTAGAATCAGTATTAGGGTTGGAGAGGAATGGTGTATAATACCGACACGATGGATAGAGACACAAAGGCAGTATATTGCGATCCATTATTGACGTTTCCCCCATGCAGTGAGCTTTAGTTCTGCTTGTAACTTGACAAAGCCCACTGCGTGAGTGAAACGTCGTAAATAAAGGATCGCATTAGACTGCCTTTGTGTACTTTATCCATCAGGACTGGAGGCTGTGGTGGACACAAGTACCTCTTTCACTGAGCCTTCAATCATATCACAGTTATATGATGACTTAAAACTAACAGCTTCTTTCTAATATTTCTTCTGTGGCAGTCACTCCCCTGGGGTTATCTGACTTTCGTTTCCTGTACCAGCTTTTCGCTCTATTATAGATCCCAGGTAGACTATCCAGGAGAAGTCCTTACGTCCCCTGATTACTGATAGTCAGTACCCTCCTCAGGACCTTCTTGGAGTTTGTTTACAACCTCGTATTCTTGTTGCAGGTTCAGAAGCATTTCTTTAAATTAATGCCATTTAAGGAAGCCATGTTTATCGGTATCGTAGGTACTGGTGACAGGTACCAGTGATGGGCATTACGATACCTGAAGGGGGGTCAACCTACCCCACGCGGCCCGGTCCCAGACCAGGCCTCCCGGTGGATCAAGGCCTGATGAACCAGACTGTTACTGCTGGCCACTCGCAGCCCAACCCACTAACCACAGCCCGCTTGGTCAGGAACTGATCTAAGTAACTTATCCAGTTCCCTCTCGAAGGCAGCCGGAGGCTTTTTAGGTAATTTCCCTTTATGCAATGAGAGGGAGGGCGTTGAAGAGTCGGGGACCCTAGACACTCATCGAGTTCTCTCTTAGTGTAATCGTCACGTCCCGATAGAGAGGAAAAAAATATAAAATGGGTTATGTGAAAGAATGACAACCCCCTCCACCCCCAGCCTTCCTCCCCCAGCCCCCACCCACATCCCCAACTCCCGCCCCCCTTCAAAGCAACGTGCTGCTCGTGAGCAACATACCCCCAAATCCCCCTCTTTCCCACACCCCTTTCTGAACTCCCCTTCCCTGCCTACCCATTCCCTCCCCTCCCTCCCCCAGGTCAGTCGAATCAATATCTTCCCACTTTGTTTTTACTCCTAGATAAGATTTTCTACGATTATTTTGTGTTCAGAGGCAACTGCTACATGTTCATGGACTCAGACACTGCCAGCATGACCTCAGAACACTGCCAGTCATGACCCAAACCTCCCCTCAGAACGACATGACCAGAAATGCTCAGACTCCATGACACTCAGAACACTGCCAGTCATGTGACACTCAGATGACACTCAGAACCTGCCAGTCATGACACTCAGAACACTGCCAGTCATGACACTCAGAACACTGCCAGTCATGACACTCAGAACACTGCCAGTCATGACACTCAGAACACTGCCAGCCATGACACTCAGAACACTGCCAGTCATGACACTCAGAACACTGCCAGCCATGACACTCCAGTCATGACACTCAGAACACTGCCAGCCATGACACTCCAGTCATGACACTCAGAACACTGCCAGCCATGACACTCAGAACACTGCCAGTCATGACACTCAGAACACCAGCCAGCCACTGACAGAACCAGCCAGAATAGCATGCTCAGAACACGCCAGCATGACACTCAGAACACGCACATGACAGAACACGCCAGCCATGACAGCCAGAAAAACTGCCAACCATGACACTCAGAACACTGCCAGTCATGACACTCAGAACACTACCAGCCATGACACTCAGAACACTGCCAGTCATGACACTCAGAACACTGCCAGTCATGACACTCAGAACACTGCCAGTCATGACACTCAGAACACTGCCAGTCATGCACTCAGAACACTCCAGCATGACACAGAACACTGCCAGCATGCCTCAGTCATGACACTCAGAACACTGCCAGCCATAACACTCCAGTCATGACACTCAGAACACTGCCAGTCATGACACTCAGAACACTACCAGCCATGACACTCAGAACACTGCCAGCCATGACACTCAGAACACAGTCAGCCATGACAGAACACAGCCAGCTATGAGAGTCAGAACACAGCCAGTCATGACAGACAGAACACAGCCAGGCATGACATTCAGAACACAGCCAGGCATGACACAGACCAACCCACGCCCTGGCAGTCAGAAAGCACCCAGGTATACCTGTGAACAGCTTCGAGAGTTTTCCTTCCCCGTTAGCTCTGCCTGGGCCCGCTTTGCTATTGATTGCTAGTTCCACCAGGTTGTTAATGTTGTTACTGTGTCCATGGTGCTTTTGTTTTTCAGTGTTTCTTTCACTCCGGTACACTGTCATAGGACTAGGCCCTCAAGAATCTTTCACAATAAGTGTCCGGGGCCCAAGACTGTTCAACAGCCTCCTACCAGGCATAAGGGGAATTACCAATAGACCCCTGGCTGCCTTCAAGAGGGAGCTGGGCACATACCTAAAGTCAGCCGGGCTGTGGTTAGCATGTTGGACTACGTGCGGCCAGCAGTAACAGCCTGGTTGATCAGGCCCTGATCCACCGGGAGGCCTGGCCAAGGACTGGGCCGTGGGGGCGTTGACCCCCGGAACACCCTCCAGGTAGACCAGGAATATATCAGGTATCTCTATTTTCTTCGCTCCAGAGAGTACATTCCTAGTACTTTGAGTCGTTCCCAGTAATTTTAATGCTTGACTGACTCCCTGCTGGCAGTCAACGATATCTGTACCCTTCCCTGAGCTGATGTTTCTCCTGCCATGAACGGAGCCGTCAACACTTAGCAACACTCTTAAACGATAGAGCATAAGTGATTTGAACAGTTGTCACTAGTGGCATGATTGTTCTTGTTTTGAAACTTCTCAGTATCCAGCATGTCATTTTTTTCTGAGCTTCTCAGCCTTTGCCTTACTGTGTTCTCTTCATGATCGGTCATTTGACAATTTTGTACTCGACAAGTCTTTAACATTTTCTTTCGATTTATGAGTTGTCCTCTTGCGTTTTCGTATCCATTCTTCATTCTTGTATCGAACAGTGAATTTGTCACCATTGAACATTTATGTTCATTGCCCACTGAAGTTTCCTTCCACTGACAACTTTCATGCTTATTTTGGCATCATCCGGAAAGGATTCTACGAAGCTATGGCTATTTTTATCTATGTCCTCTCTGAGGATTAGAAACAGTAGAGGTGCCAGCAAAGTGCCTTGGGGTACTGAACAATTTTCTTTGCTAAGGCTAGACTCTGCTCTGTTTACTGCTACTCACTGTGTTTTGTTTTTTTTCATTAGAAAATTTAATATC
Source organism: Cherax destructor (assembly GCA_009830355.1). Classification (NCBI taxonomy): domain Eukaryota; kingdom Metazoa; phylum Arthropoda; class Malacostraca; order Decapoda; family Parastacidae; genus Cherax; species Cherax destructor. The sequence goes on from WNWK01000319.1 coordinate 445,589, forward strand.
CATTTTCCTACTTTTCCTGTTATACGTGTGACCTTATTTTACAGGCTGTCCATGTATTAGCCAAGTCCCCGTAGGCCACATCTACGTCTTGGGTGTCTTCCAAAGCCTCCGTAATTCTTTCACAATGATCTAGCAGTGATAACGAGCGTAATTTGCCTACTCCATATCCATGTTATCAGACTTGGGGTTATGTAGTTCATGCTTGTCCACAGTATTTATAATATGATGTATCGCCTCTCTTTCACTTAAATCAGGTTAGGTTAGGTAAGGTTTTTCATGAAACAGGACAAGTATTTCCCTGATGCGGGTCTTAGTCATATGATGACCCGCAGCTAGAGCTTTTGGTCATCTGACCGAGGCCTTCCACTGGCTTACGACTCCACCCCTTTAAAAATTATGGTTATGATTAAAACCATTTAGGTATCAGTAAATGATATGAATATGTGAAGTGCGTAATGAAGATCCGTGAATAATTCTATACAATTACTTGTATACAGTGTTTGTCACCCATTGTATGGCAGGAAGGGGAGGATGTATGGGGAAATATGAAGAAAATAAAAACTGCCACCAATTTATGTGTCTTATGTGAGAGTCAAGCGGAAAGGGGAAAATGTTTAGAATGTTTATCAAAATATAATTGTTAATGATTAATAATCAAATAATAATAACGTGTCAATAATATGTCAGCGAATAATTATACGTGATTATTGAGTAGCTGCCACTAATAATAAGCATATAATCAATATATTGGCAAATGAAACTGCACATCCTATATTCAGTTATAATTCTCATAAAAAATCTACATTATATAAAAGTTATTAGACACATTAAGTTAGCACAAAATATAACTACCTAATCACTTTGTAAAATTCAATAATCATATTTAATAATCCCACTTGTAGGCCGTACACTTCTAAATAATGTTTAAACATACAAGACAAACAATGCTGCAACAGGGAGTGACAGAACCAAGTTCTTCTCCATGGCTTTCTCCAGTGGTGCTATTAAGAAACCAGACCAGATATACCATCCAGGAGTGGATTATAGGCAGGTAACTCAGGTAACCACAGCAGTTATCCATTGCTTTTAATTAAAGAAATTCTTGACTTTTCTGGCGCTGCTAAATGTCTTTCTTTCTTAGATGCTAAGTTTGTTTATTGGGCTATCTCACTAGCAGAGGAGGATACAGAAAAAGGTTTGTGGTGCGGTACAACTGCGCCTGTTGAAGAGAATGGCTTTCGGACTTAAGACGGCTCCAAGTAGCTTCCAGCGAGCCATCGACTTTTTTCTGAGTTCTGTCCTTGGGAAACATTCTCTTGCTTATCTTAATCATACAGCACATCTTAATGACTTAGCACAAACCTTGTCACTTCTGGATAAGGCAGGTTTGAAACTACAGGCCAGAAAGTGTAAATTAGCGGCAACATCTTTCAGATTTCTTGGTTTCTTTATCGGCCCCTGACAGCATTAGGCCAGACCCGGAAAAGAGCAAAGCAATTACTGAAATTCTTACACCAAGGACAGCAATTGAGGTCCGACTATTAATGGGCGCTGCTGGTGATTCCCACCGCCATATCAAGGCCTTTGCTCTAATTGCTGCTACTTTGAATAGCCTCACAGAGAAGAATATAAAGTTCAGATGGGAAAGTAAACATGAATTAGCATTCAGCAAATTAAAGGCCGAGTTAATCAACCTGCTTTGGTCATCCATGGTTCGGACAAGCAATTTGAAATCCATACCAGTGCATTAGGCATCACGGCTGGTGGATGCTTAACATGGAGGGATGAAAACAAACATCTATCTCCAGTTGAATATTTTAGCCATAAATTCAAAGGCCCACAGCTAGGCTACTCCATAAATGTCGAGTGTGTCCGTTACTTTGAACCTTATATATTCCAGAGACATTTTAAAATATGAACCACACAGCGTTGACTGACATTCTTAAGAAGACCAAAAGTCTTCATATGTCCAAGTGAAGCTTTGAATTGTCAGCCCGTTAACACCTAATATAATCAAGGGTGATTCCCACAGTGTAGTGCTTCACAGTGTAGTATAGTGTTTCACAGTGTGTATAGTGTTTCACAGTGTAGTATAGTGCTTCACAGTGTAGTATAGTGTTTCACAGTGTGGGCCTTACAGTGTAGTGTAGTGTATCACAGTAAAGTGTAGTGTGGGTCTCTCATTGTAGTGTGTCTCACAGTGTAGTGTGTGGGTTTCACAGTGTAGTGTGTGGGTTCACAGTGTAGTGTAGTGTCAGTTTGACAGTGTAGTGTCAGTTTGACATGTAGTATAGTGTATCTCAGTGTAGTGTAGTGTGGGGCTTACAGTGTAGTGTAGTGTGGACGTCGCAGTGTGGTGTGATGTGGACGTCACAGTGTGGTGTGATGTGGACGTCACAGTGTGGTGTGATGTGGACGTCACGGTATGGTGTGGATGTCACAGTGTAGTGTGGATGTCACAGTGTAGTGTGGACGTCACAGTGTAGTGTGGACGTCACAGTGTGGTAGTGTGGACGTCACAGTATGGTGTGGACGTCACAGTGTGGTATGGACGTCATAGTGTGATGTGGGCCTCCAAGTGTGCATGATTGCACACTGTAGATATCTGAAGACTCTCAGCACTGCAACATCTACATAACCACTCTCCAGTGGAGCCTCGGCTTACATCTGAATTAACTTGGTTCCACTCGCAACAAGTTGAAACGTTGGACAAGTTTCCTTTTCACCTGTTGCTCTTATTCACCAAGCAGTTAGTAGGCACCCGGGTGTTAGGCGACAGCTGTGGGTCGCATCCTGGGAAAAGAGGATCATAGGGGTTGAGTGGGCGGGGTTGTGTACAACTTACCACTCTGTCTTTGTATTGCATTTTTCTTAGCTGTTGGGATCGAAAAAAGCCATCAGTGGCGAAATGTTTTGTTCAGCAAATATCGAAGTACACGTCTTCATCTTGGTGCCCTTGTTTGAGTTGTTTGAAGGCAGTTTTGTCTGAAAGAACTGAGTACTTAACGAATGAAGGACGTGAGCCAGATACTGTAACTAAATGGTTATAACTATAACCATAATATTTAAAGGGGTGGACCGGTAAGCCAGCGGAAGGCCTCGGTCAGAAGACCCAGAACTCCAATGGGGAGGTCATCATCTAAGACCCACGTCAGGAAACACGTCAGATCACCGCAGAATGGAAACCTATGGTGTTAATGGAGATAAAGAAAGGGGGTAGATGATGGTAGTTGGTTCGCTTGTATGGCAGAGAGGGCGTGAGGGTTGGTGATGGTGGGGAGTGATGATGTAAGGGTAGATCAGCTGAGAGCAAGGTGGTCGTTCAGGGGTGAGGGAGTGTGTGGGGGTATAATGGTTGGGGTAGTGATGGGGGGAAAGCGTGTGGGTGATGGGGATGGGTTAGTGGTGGTGGTAGGGTCGTCGACACACTCTTGCCTCAGTATGGTACGTAGCTTGACTGTGGGTGGCTGTGTGTGTGTGTCCTGCCATCACAGCCGCATTTGGATTTACGTCTCCCCTGAGAGTGATAACGAGTACTTTGTTACTCCCAAGCGTGTGTTAGTCGCGTAGTGTCGTTAATGACAGGTCGGTAGTCCGACTGAGTTCACGAAGACCATCTCTAGTTACTGAACTAAGCAGAATAAACAAGTAGAGAGTTGGTAACCATGAACGATTGTTGGATTGTAGTGTGCAGTTGAACGGACTGAAGTGGACACTCCCACATCCTTATTACGTCTACCTCAGGTAACTAAACACACAATCACAGTCATTAGTGAATATTTTAACATAGGAGTGACTGAGATCATTTGAAAGACCGTGGAGCTCAAAGCACTTAAACAAAGGGTTTAAGTTGCCAGTGATGAGACGAAAGGATTATTTTTTTTATTTAATTAGGAATTTCACTTTTTTCATGGTAACTGCATTATGTAGATTTAATGGCTATCACAGTCCTTAAATAATTCAAAAGCCTTTTTTTTTAAGTTTATTTTGCGTAACTTTGATCTTTGACAACTTTCGTTTATAACGGAACAATAACAGAATTTCAATATTTATTTTAACGGGCATCAGTGTAAATGGGGAAAATTTTAAAGAAATTGATTTTCTCCAAAGCATGGGCGGGGAAGAGGTTATGAGACGTATAGACGAAACACCTAACACCCACTGCACCTGTTCACCAAACGGTAAATAGGTTACCTGTGTGTAAATAGAGTTGTGGGTCGCATCCTGTTAATGGTTGAATTCTTGGCTTGTGGAACAAAGGGATAAGGGCTTTGTGTCCCTACCCTCCAAGGGTGGCGCTTTGATCCAGTGAGATGGAACAACCCAAGCCCCTTCCTTGGATCATGCTTAATTACCTCCCATTCGTCATGAGTGATTCGTGCCCCAAGCACTGTTAATTGCCTAATAGAGCCAGCAGAGCTCTGCTCGTGGGTCCCAGCGTCACATTAATCATACAAGGACTTGCTGTCGCATTTGGTGAATTAGTAGTAAATATTTAATTTACATTTAAAGTTATGAACCTTTAATTAACTTGACTAAAGTCAATACAGTGGTTGGAGCAATACTTTACTAACCTATAATTTGGAGAGTAAAGCTTCAGACGACTGTTTGTCTTTACAGTTAAAAAGTAAAGATTGAAAATTTGAAAGCAAAGCAAATGCTATATATATATTTTTCGTATCTCTTCGTACCGGAAGTTTATAAGGTGTGATAATTTAATTAAGCACCGCCACCCCTCTCTCTAGTATTTGCTGACATGTGCAGAATTGGCTTCGTTGAAAATTGGCTCCATCTATATGAATTTGACCTTCCACTTTGTTGGGGTTCTCTGAGGGAATTCTTCATAACAAACATGGTAGCGAGTCGTGTTGCATTACTGTGTTGATTTCGCGATATTCTTTTAAGACTAGCTCGTATAGAATCACTTCCGATGGGTTGTAATGTATGTACAAAAAAAAAAAACTGCCTAATTGCACTATGAAATATTTTTGACTGCTTAGCGTACACGTGTTTGTTAAAAAAAAAGTGAGCAATGTGTGGCAACCACACCTCAGGGTTGTGACATGTAGTTAACTTGTGTAAAGCCTCATCCTGCGGGGCTTGGCCACTTGTAGTTGTTTTCTGAAGAAACAAATCATTAAGCTGCTTCAGTTAGATCGTCTTGTTTAATAATTGATATATACGCATCATTTGAAGCAATTAATATAAAAGGAAGACTTTGTGCTTAGGTGTTGTCGGTCAGTAAGATGGATGTGCAACATGTGGTATCTTTGGTAGAGGTAATGGTATTAAAGTTAATAAATTACACGGGCAATACCTGGGTATCTTAAAGACGTTACGCCACCCAGTGGGTTTTTTTCAGTTTAATACAGAGTTATTTGAAGATGTTGAAACGGGAGACGGTAGAAGACGAGGTAATCAATCCCTCAGCCTAGATGATTTTAACCACCATAGTTAGATTAATCAAGACTACGGTGGTGAACATTATCTGGGCTGCAGGACTGATTACCATACCTACTAATACTTCTCCCGTCTCAACACGTTCAAATACCCTCTATTGAATTAATAAAGCCACTTGTTGGCGAACCCATTTTAAAATAAAGATTTCCAGGTGCTGCAAACGTTTAATTCGAGGCTGCGGACTGTACACCTCCAAAATTAAATTTCCACTTCACCCATCGTCTTCAGCATTTATTTGGACTGGAAAAAGCCACTGGTTGGCGAAACGTCTCCTCAGTAAAGATTAAGGTGTTGTATGCCACCAGTATAATATTAGAACATGAACACTGCCGGAAATTTGATTTGCGCAAGCAAGGGAGGTCCTAAACACCCCTACCCTTATTTTGATTTATTTCTTTAAATTGTATTGAGTAACACAGGTACAACGGTGACATGTTTTTAACGGAACCGTGACATGGTGCTTGCAGCCAGACGACGCGTGGCATACTTGTTCAACAGTGTTGCAGGAAGCATGATAATAGACCATTGGTGCTATAACGGCAGTCAGTAGTGTTGACTCAGCAGCCTCCAGGGTGGTGTGTGTGTGAATGCCTGCTCTTTTCTCCTCATCTTTTCCCCTTCCCCTCTCTTACCAAATGGTTTTACAAGGTTAAGGGTTCCTACCTTTATTTACAAGCAAAAAAAAGCTGTTGCCTAAATCAGGTCTTTCGCTTTCTTTCTTATTTCCATTTCTCCTTTTCTCTTTGCAACTGTCAATGCCTGTCTACACTACTAAGTATTGCAGGTTATACTAGGATACTTCCAGCGTACTTGTTCTTTGTTCATATAATGGTGCTTCAGATAATGAGCCTGCATGACTCACCTGACCAGTTTAATCCAGCAACAAAATAAGCAGAGGTAATTACAAGGCAACAGGGTGTACTTGTATTTGAAAGGGTTGAGTTTAGATATACGTGAAGTTAGACGTTGCACGCAAGTTGATATATTATGAACGAAGTCTTTTTCGCACTGATGAGAGTGAAGCAAGAGTCGCCTCTGGGACGAAGTGACAGAGTTGCTATATTAGCATCCACTTCACTCCCTCGACAGTTACCGCAGTTGCCTCTATTTTTCTGTATTCTTGTCATTTTATCATTTTGATTTATTCTATAAAGTACAGAAAGTTGTGTTTTAAAGAACTACCACCACTGTAAGCTTTCCCAAAATTTTTAATCGCTCTGAATGATTATACGTATTTAACAGCAGCGGTAGAGGAGCGTCATGGGTTCCAGTGGAAGATCACGCAATACCAGCTTAAATGTCAGTAGCCGCGTATCACATGACTGTGGTGGGTAGTGTAATGCACACACAAGTTGGTAGCAAGAAAGCCAGGAACCGTGTTAGCATTACCGAGGAAATTTATGACCACTAGCAAGATTTTATAAGTTTCCCCACGCTTGTTGTGCGAGGCAAGGTGGGCGTGTGTGTGGGGGGGCTTGTTCATGTCTGCCCCATGACGGCTTCATTGTCTGTGCCCACTAGACATCACATGGATGTTCTCCAATAATTTTACCATTTTATTTTATTCCAGCGACTCTCATTCGTAATGACTTAAAAACAAAACAATGATGTCAGCTCTGCTTTTGTCTTAGTTATTCACATGTAGTCATTGTATAATTAAGTATTGCCAATGAATTATTTATTGTGCCGATACACCATCACTTTAAGCTACAGGCATAATTATTCATTAACTTTTAACTCCATGACTCGAGAGGTTACTACAACAATTATTTCTCTGAAAGACACGTACCCTGAAACAACCTATGTAACAAATCGCCAAAATTGTTACAATATTACATTCATGACTGGGAGCGCACACCTCGTAGGATTCGTAAAACACATGGGGAACTGAGAGGTAATCAGATTTGATACTTGGAAGGGGAGGTCCGGAAGGGAAAGTCATCTCCAATTCTTTGAATCAAGAGCCTCTCCCCAGTGTTAAGAAACTTCTTTGAGGAAATTCACCTAAAACAGTGAGTAGTAATCCTGCTCAAATGCTAACCATGTTATAAGAAAGTTTTACAACTACTAATCGCCACTCGTAACAATCCTCTTTGCTAATCGTTTAAATCCCAACCTCCCAGACGTTCTTATGTTCTCAGGAGACCGGACCGGGTTTTCCCAGTTTGTATAAAAGATCTTTTCACAACCATTATCTGACGTATTCTTTAATAATATGAACTATTTATTTTTTTCAGGTTACTTACAACTAGCTGTATAAATCTAGACAAAGGGGACATAAGTAATGTCATAGTAAAAATACTAAAAAATAATCATTAACCTATAAACTCTCTTATGACACTTGGATATCTATTGGTGAAACGATTAGGCAATAAAGATCCCAAGAGTTGCAATATCTCATTCCTCGACTTGTCGGTATAGTATACCATCAGTAATATAATATAATATTCTATAAGAATTAATATTCCGTTGGATTGTTTATGACTTCAAGTCCATTTGACATTACCATAAAAAAAAAGCTTTTCATGTCTCTTCTTAGACAATGACTCAATCTTATTCCTGTGTTACAAGAGTAATAAACATTGGCGTCATTCAAGGCAGCATAATCGGTCTTCATTACTAACTTAAATGATCCTAGACATCCAGTAATAGTCTTTGCTAAAGAAAAGAAAAAATAAATTAATGGCTGGCTGTCAACACCTTAAACGACGCCACAAACGAGGTACTTGATAAATTTAAGACAGCCAGCAAATTAAGAAAGATTTGCAAGCCAATTAATGGCTTTGTTCCTTGACCAGGTCTCCTGGTTAATGACCTGGTTAGTCAGAACAGTACAACACGAGCATCACAGCCTAGTTAGTGAATCTTCTGAAATTCCTCTTTAAAGTGTCTCCTTGTAATGGTATTTTAAATTTACTAACTAGACAGCTACAAAGGAAGATAATCTATAACCTACATTCAATTGTTACACGGTAAAGGGCTGTATGATCTTGTGGGTTTAGTCCTTGGGTTTGATTATAATAATGCACAGTAAAGATTCGCTATAAAGATAATATCAAACCCCTTTTTTGACATGATCAACCCAACTCCTCGTAAACTTTAAACCTCCATTACATGAACTACTAAACGTGCAGCTTCTTATACTACTCGTTTAATTAGTATTCTGAACTGACTCTTAGAGGGTTGTAACAGAACCTTCTAGCCCCACAAAGGAAATCTTAGCTATTTCATTATAGTACAATGTTTCATTGTAAGTAAATGTGGTACATAAGATAGTGCGCTCATATCTAGGCTATTACTGGTTTACTGTGAAAGTGCTGGTGATTTGCATGTTTATACTCAGTTTGGTATCTATTGAATAATATTTCTTGAATTTATTCTTAAAAATAAAAAATCTCGGCTCGTATATTCCTCGAGGTAAAAATTCTTGGCTCTTGAAACTTTTGGCGTAATTTAAAGGGCGGCATATCTTTAGTCTTCCAATATATATATCTGATTTTAATTTATTTGCCTTCAGGGTTAATGACAAACCGTTCTAATTAATGGATGTAATCTCTGAATCAGTATAGTGCAATGATTAATTTTATTTTTTCCATGTGTTCATTTCATTCCTTCATTAACCTAAGAATGGAGGAGCACTGCAGTAGTTACTCAAGCCTATTAATTCTCAAAAATGGTTATAATTATAACCATGATTTTTAAAGAGGTGGACTGGTAAGCCAGCGGAAGACCTCGGTTAATGACCAAAAGCTCCAGCAGTGGGTCATCAAATGACTAAGACCCGCCTCAGGAAACTCTTGTCCTGGTTCCTGACAAACATTATACTACCTGCCTACTCATAACCCCCTGTTCTCTCTCATACCTTTGCGAATTTGTTAAGCTAGTGAAAGTGCTCGTTTGTGACACTACTTGGAAGTTTGTTCCGCTCTAAGAAAAATGCCTTTCATGGTACGTATAACAAAACACTAATACTTTATTTTCCAGTCAGCAATCCCTTGGGAATTTTTTTTCCCACAATCTGCATGGATGCTTAACACAAGCAGGTTGCGGGTCAAATCCAAACAAATACTATACGAAATAACAGAAGTCCCAAGATTATTAAAATTCGATTTAGCGTTGGTAAAACCTTAGCCTGAGGCGCAATTCTGGTCTCCATTTTACAGAAAGGACACAAATGTTCTGGACAAGAGGATGACGTCTGTCCCCCAACATACTGTTTTTGTACTAAGATTGAGAACGATGATCCTACATATGCTTGAAAGACTTTGAATGAGGGAGGTTATGATGGAAGTGTTGTAAATGAAAAATGAGCATTAACTGGATAAGACAAAAAATAATGCGGAAGTTTTTAACCAAAACAAAACTCAACGTAAAACAGTTTGATAAATTCATATTCAAACAGGATACAAGTATAAAAAATTAGTTCCGCTACTTCAGTTTCGTTTGGGTTAGTTTCGAAAAAATCGAAACCAACCAACCGAGATATAGTAGATATATAGATCTATATAACTTTTCTGAATTAAGAGCTTTTAATACATGTCCATCATAAGTTTTAAGTGTTGCATAAAACCTAGTATCCTTCCCTCCGACTCCAAAAATGTCAGATTTTTAGCGTTTTGTTGAATTTTTAATTTATTGTATTAGTTCTGAAGGTGGATAATAGTAGTAAAGGGACTCTTATAGTTATTTAATTTGATAGTTTCGCCCACACAGCACACATTATAAAGTCAGACTAATGCGACTTGAGTCCACTCCCTTACCTGGAGTATACCTAGAGAGGGTTTTGGGGGTCTGTGCTCCCCCGCGGCCCGGTCTGAGACCAGGCCTCCTTAGATCACTCCATCTGCTTCATTTCTTGGACGAAATAAATGCCCTAATGCTGCTTTTGTTCAGTATATAATAGAGGGGGAAGGTTGAAAAGGCTGTAATTGTCAGTTTAGCGGAGGCGCCAGTCACGCGTGTCCCAACCCAGCAAGTGGTGGGGGCTCCTCCACTGCTGATAACCTCGTGCCGAAATCAATGAGGATAGAGCCGCTCGCTGGAAATTAGAGTGGGCTAGTGCAGTGTTCAGACGACGCCCACTTAGTTCCATTTTTCTTCCGTCGGTTAGTTTTAAAGGCAAAAATCTGCTGCAGGTGAATCATTAAGGCCTCCATGTACAATTACTCTTATGGTATATTCACCTGCCTCGGTGTGCAATAAGATCGCAAGAAACAAGTGATCTTAATGTGCAAAATAACCACAGTGAATATTATTTCAGGCGCTCTTATGATCTCGCATTATCAAGGATAATGTTCAAGATTACGAATGCACTTGGAGTAATTATCGGTATATAAATGTAAATACATTAATATATACTTGTGTATATACCTACATACACACCTTTCGGTGTATATATTGCCAACCCATTTCTTAACGTTATTGTGCTTGTCCATCAACTTAATAGTTCTGAAATTCTACCTGAGCTGCTAACTGGTCCCACTGAAGAATATACCATGGTTAATAATTTTCACATTTTGCCACTTTAAATATTCCCCTGAAGGGATGGGGGATGGAAGGTTTCTTGATGCAAGGAGTTAAAAGCTAACGTTCTTTTTCTTGGCTCCAACTTGATCACTTCCCATCTGATTCTTGTCCCTATGGTGTGTGTGTGTGTGTAATCGGCCGTCTCCCACCGATGTAGGTTCCCCCTACCCTAGGAAAAAAAATCATTCAATCTGTCTTGCCAGAAGCGTGTGACACTAGCTTATAATAACAATTAATAATCATTTTATATTCCTATTAATTTTAACGACGAAACCAACTAGAATTCTTCTTATAATTGCATTTCCACCCATAGCAAAGTTGAGAGCGCCTGCGCTCTGCTAGGCAGTGCTTTATGAAATGTTTCAAATAATCAGTGGAAGTGTATTAATAGCCTCATAAAGTGCACCAAATGTGTTGTCCGTGCAGGGGCCCGCTTCGGAATTCTCTTAATTGTAAATTCTCTGCGTGCTCTGGCCGTCACCAATTGATAATCCATTATGTATTCTGAAGCTTGGGGCCTGTTTAGTATAGTATAAATCCTTAAATACCGGTAATTATTCGGTGATGGCCACTGATTATCTTTCTCCTGTCCACCCGTGGAGGCTGGAATAAAAAATTCGGTTTGTTTATTAGTGTTAGTCTCTTGACGAGGTTTGTCGATACGTAGGTACGTGAACGTGGTGGACGGGGAATACGAGGAAGTCTGATGAATGGTGAAGTCAACACAAAGCCAATGTTAATATAAAGTGCAAATAAAAGAAGCAGTGGTCGCAGGTACTGTTATTGAAGCCACAATTAGAGGGTAAGGGTAGCGTCTTGCGTCAGCCTACTTCAATATCCATTTCTAAATAGTATATAGTTTGTATAAAATATGAGATGTGCAAAGTTAAGCTTTATTGAGATGCGTATATTTCTAAGCTAAAGAGGGGCAGTGGGCATTAGAAGACATGCCCATCGTGGAACAAGTCCTCTCGGTAGCCCATACCTGTAGTTATCTGTAGTAGTTTCCGGAGGTCACCTTCACCCGCGGCCGGGTCGCAGACCAGGCATCCTAGTTGCTGGCCAGATCGATCAGGCTGTTGGTGCCCGCCACGTGCAACACAACCAGGCTGATCAGGAACTGATTGAGGAATTTCAGTCCCTCTTGAATACAGCTAAGAGTCTGTTAATAATCTCCCTTGTTCATGAAGGTTAGTCGTGGTCCCTTTACCTTTTTGTTCCGCGTATTCCTTGCATTTCACCTGAGGTATTTTGCAGTCTGCCATGCCTCGTTATATGTATTGATTTTGGTGTGCAGGTTGGGAACCAATCCCTCCAGTCTCATAATTCCAGGTGTAAATAATGCGTTCTAAGGAGTACAGTTCGAGGGACTTGAGTGCTACCAGTAATTTATAAGAGCTGTGAAGGTATACATTTTCCATTTCTGCAGTTTTGCCTGCTTTGAAGGAGGCAGTATACATTAATATCCCAGATGAGAGAGAACTGAGTAACCTGTAGAGTATTATTGGCTTGGCATCTCTTGTTTTGAAAGTTCTAGTTATCCAACCTATCATTTTTCTTGCAGTTGCACTAACATCGTTGTGCTCCTTGACCGTGATAATGATTTCTTGCAACTCTTGATGACTATGGAGTTCACGAGTGCTCCTGGGGTGAAATACGTAGGCATGCAATCAATAGCTTCTTAGTCAAGTTGTAACGGTTAAGGTTATATAAGAAATTATGGGGATATCTGCAGCATTTTGCGTTGTTCACGAGCTCTTCTGGGTCATCAGTCTTTTAGCTGATTGATATATCTATGAACAGTCGTATTATGACGAAGTATATCGCTCATTTCATTGTCAGTACGTTCCGAAAGTCATTATGGCTGGGCTGTTCTGTACCTTCTATTAACGTTATTCTAGGTTAGATTGCATCACTTAATTATCCAAAATCTATGCATATTTAACAGTAACAATACACGTGGAGAGTAACTGCGGCAGGTGATGCAATCTACTCTTAATTCGTTGGAAAGCAAACGCTGTTTACGTACGGTGGCGCCAGATCTACATAGTTTAGTGTCGCTTAAGCAGTCATTAGTCTTCCTCGGACGCCATTCTAAATTTCTGGTACCTTGTATTTTGCAAAATCAAGCCATTTGTGTAAATAAAAACTGGTCATTGATGGCGTTGCAAAAATTTTTGTATTTAGGTTTAAACCCGACAAGGGTTAACCACGAGTCTGGACCAAATGCAACTAATAATTAAAAGGTTTCAGGTCAGCCTGATTATGTGCGTCAAGTGAAGATACTCGGGATACCCACCATATACACATCTTCTGCTCCTCTCCTCTCATGTTTCTTCCCTTCCCCTCTCTTCTGCTTCCGCCACCCTCCCTTTTCCGTCTTCTCTCCATTTCAAAGTATAATAGTAACTGTAGATCTGCTGGAACAACTCCCTGCAGCTGTCGTAGCTGATGAACCTTTAATGGAATACTTGACGATATCCTCATTGCCCTTTTGAAGTTTCCCATCTCAGTCTGACACACATTTAACACGATGCATGTATGCAACTCACCCTGTGCAATGAAATATGACTTGCGTAGAATATGGTAGCAACGTTGCTGATGCACCCAGTTTTGCGTGCTACAAATGAGCCACTCTTTCGTCTCCACTGACCTTCCTTTGTTAAAGACAGATGTTCAGGCTGTAATGTTCCATATCAGTACTTCACGGACACAAGGTTATTCCATCCGTACCTTCCTTCCTTTCCGGACACAAAGCTCAGTGTAATACACCACACTGGAGACTGCTGCTTACAGTGTAGGTAATAATACATTGATGGTATGTATAACACGCGAGAGTGTTACTAGCTAGCTGGCTCAGTGCAATACATCACACTGTCGACTACTGCTAATCTAAGTAGGTATTGGAGATAAACGTCGTGATTCATGTCATAAGAAATCTTTTACTGACGTTTCGCCCAGAAGTGGTGTTTATCCAGTCACACGATAAAACACTATTGTGTAGGCGAGAAGCTTTTTTAATGATGGTTACAAATAACTTCCTTTCTCTTACTGTTGTTGACATCAATCAACGACTCTTACATCACTGACGCTTCTATTTTTGTCTATATAAATGTGTCTGGTGATTTCCAAGCACTTTCACACACTTGACGGGAAGAGTGTTAGTTGCATCCTTCACCTTTAATGGCCGGGGAAACTGCACAGCTCGAAAATGTACGGATTTCCAGGCAGAGTATTGCTGTGTTTGTCAACACCCGCCTTTCAAGGCTGGGGAAGTGAAGGAACACACTCCTAGCCCCAAGTCAGTTCATTGTCAGACCTTTCATGACTGGTGGAGCATATGACTGATAGTGGAGGAACACACTCCCAGCTCCAGCTAGATCATTCTCCAACATGTCCCATGAAGGCTGGTGGAGTTATGGAGAGAACACGCCCAGTTCAAGCTAGTTCATTCTCCACCACCACCACCAACCAGCTTCTCAAGGCTGGTGGTAGGGTTAGAGAATACACAGCACCAGGCATCTCATTTTATACATTTGCAAGTTTCAAAGCGTCAGTAAACACCTCGGAAGAAATAATACAAACTTTAAATTATGCATTTGTGTCGCTGTAAGCCTAAGATAAACATGGCCAGAGAGGTCTGGACAGGGAGGAGAAGGGTGGGGTGGGTTAGCTGTTTGGTTAATGGAGGGGTTTAAAGCCTATCGTTTACACGAGGGTCATTAAGGATGCATGTCACCTGTTTACCACCAGTCTAGAATACTTTAACCTCTAGAATAGGTATTAACCTGTGTATATATACACAGCCGTGCACCTCAGTGTAGACTAGTAACTCTAAGAGTGTTGAACAACCCGTCCTGGCATTACAAAGTTTTTAACTCGTTTGAGACAATTTCTTAACGATTTAATCTTACAAAATTTAAATTTAGAACTTATCGATAGTCTACAGGACGTTTCGGTCAGTCCTGTCCCAGAGCCTGCATAAATTCGCTACTTGATTATGGTCAAGGATGGGAGGGATTGGGTGAAACCTTGTGTAAGCAAGCAGGCACACGAGCGCTTCCATTTAATTACTTATTTGTAGTTAGAGGAGCAGAGCTCTTTGTGGTATCCCGTGTGTGTACACACCACTCCTGGAAAAGATAGAGCTCCAGCTCCTGGACCTTTGATCTTGACTACATTAGTGTGATGGATCCTGAACAACAGTATTTTTTTATATATATACGAATTTGTGTATAGGTTTTCTTAATTTTCACATTCTTGACCATAGCCATCATTGAACCACTATCTCCTCTTGCTAACTTAATTATTATTCCCCATTAAGGTTAAATTGGAATATAGGCGCAAAACTGGGCGAATTCTCCAGTCAAAGAAACTATGGCTCATTCAACCTCGTCTCTACACACTGCACTTCAAGAGTTCTCTCCATCGTAGGTGGACTTCCTATTTCCACATCAACCACCAAAGCACACTTCTCCCCAGCCGAACAAGAGGGTACTGTCAGAGCCTCCCTCTTCTCCCATCGAAGGAATCCAACACTAGGAGTTAGCGATTAAGACAAGCCTGCTGGAATTAGCTTGTGACATCACAACTGTTGTCAGCTCAGGTGGTGTTACTAGCAGTCTCTTACCACCTACCTCGTCACCTAGCACTTGTGAGGCTGTCAGGTAGCCACTTACTGTACCATACATATACCTTAGCTTATACTGTACCATACCATACATGTATCCTAGTCGTATCCTGTGCTTATTATCGTCAAGTTTTGCTCTTAGGTTTTACTCGTATCAGTCTTTCGTCTCATTACCCTCTCGTTCCCCCCACTCTTATCCTCTTCTCTCTAGTAAAGATTTACTTTGGCACGAGGTCATGTTGACCCGCCGAGGACGTCATCACAACTGCTGACATGTATATTAAACATAATGTATAAGGCATTGTGTGAATTCATAACACGAGTTACCAGTGAGTTTCTGGAACACCGTGCCACCACCCGTGATCTACCGTCTCCCACCACCACCCCCTCGAGGTGTTGTTAATATTCTGGCTTTGTGGCTTGCTGCGCTGAATAATTCCCAATGAAAAGAAACTACCACCATCACCACCTGCTGAAGGATTCGCCTACCTACTTCCAGACGGGGACCTCCTGTAAGAAAATTATATAAGAGAAATTCCACAAACCACCCTTTCTCCTGAAGGATTGGCATGCTTTAATATTAACTTTCCCACCTCCCAAGATAAACAGTTATCCAAGAGTTTGCTTTGGTTAGGTCAGGTAAAAATCTTTTATTCTGTAATTTTTTTGCAGGGTTTGGTCTCTAAGTTAATTTAGTACACACAAAAAATGAGTGCAAAATATGCACACAACTTTGGAGGGAGGTGGTTGGATACCCCCCACCCACAACTCTCCCTCTCCAATTAATTATTGGAGGGGGATTAAAGTTGTGTGGGAGGGTAAAGGTTAAAGGCCAATTTTGGAGGATGAAGCCACTTCTGAAACCAGTTTTGGAGACTGATGTGGCATGTTAGTGGACCACTTCATTGTAGATGTACTTTACCAGCATAATTCTGTATTCTCTTTCCTCCCCCCTTCCTTACCTTCATTTTCCTAATTCAATAATGAATCATTGTAGTTAGTGTGCAACCATGTCCTGGAACAGCATCGTGTTGGAATGTAAAAAGGATTGATTCTTAGTGTTGAATACAGAAGCACTGTTGTGTTGAGAGTATTGTGTTCAGAACTCGACGAGAGCGATCAACTTGTATGTTCCCATCTGTAATGAGGCGAAGAGGACTCTTGTACCCATGCGTCCCCTAGCTGTCATACTGGGAAGGAGGAATGAGTGTGCATCCATTTATCCTCGGCAGAGTTGATTAGATATTCCACTTTATTACCACTTTAGTGGCTACTTAGCGACACCTCTGGAACTTTTTTAAAGTTACCATGGGGTATGAAGAAGCCTTATCACTTAGTAACCAATTTGATTCACCTTAGGATAATGCTACTTAACTCTGGCGAGGGCGGTGCGCGCGCACATTCTCACTCCCAGTATGACATCTGGTGTCATTAGCGGCACACCAGCTGTAAAGTGTCAAGTATTCTACCACGGACAGATTGTGGCCTTGAGTTAAGGACGCGACAACGTAAGCTGGGGTCTGGGACCCCAGCTTACATAGCCACTCAGTGGCTCATTAAGATGTTTTTAATGAACCACTGAGTGGGTCCTCGCATGATTAGTGACCCTCGTCAAGATATTTTTTTCCTGATAAGTTAACAAAAAGCAACAGCTACTCGTGCTTCGTAAGTGTCTGTTATCATTATTAATGCATTTGTTAACTCTGTGGTATGTTATGATTGCTTATGTTAATAGACCACAGTCTAAGTGAACCCAATCTAAATAACGAATATAGAAAATTATGCTTGTATTCATATGAAAGAATAAGTTGGCTTCAGGTGGACGGGTCACCCACACTTTGGAAACATTCGGCTCCACACATCTACCTCCATAGATACTTCTAGTGCCCCTTCCCCACCACCTCTTCTACCTCGTATTGACATTTTAACACTGAACACCCCCCCCCCTTTCCCCATCCTGCATGATGGAATATGGCAGGGAAAACATAGCATTTATTCCATCGTGCAGAAGGTTGCGACCCTGCTGATAACATTTTAGCCACTTAAGAAAAAGTAAATGTTTTATTTAGTAAAACTGGATACATCAGCAGTGTATTTGAGTGGGAAGGCGGGGGATATAAGCGAGGAGGGGGAGTAAAAGGTATTAACAATTTTTAATACACACGCCTCGGCCACAAATTTAACGTGCAAGTGCTTGTATATGTCACTGAAAACAAACGTGATCCCGTGTCGGCGCAGCAGCACTGCTCTTTGAAGCAAGTGCCTTCCAGCTCGTCTCGGGTTCAACACTACGTAAAAAGATGCCATTAGCAGTGGCAAGTCAGCGCAGAGACTAGTAGTACTGACGCTTTTGAACTGTGCTCGACTCGTCCATGGCTCAGCCTGGAGCACCCTTGAGATCACATGCAGGTTAACTACTGGAAGTGTTCGCATGAAGAGGCCAGCAGGCAGCTTGAATGTTAATGGCGTTGCAGCAGGCAGCTTGAATGTTAATGGGTTGCAGCCGGCAGCTTGAATGTTAATGGCGTTGCAGCCGGCAGCTTGAATGTTAATGGCGTTGCAGCCGGCAGCTGAATGTTAATGGGTTGCAGCCGGCAGCTTGAATGTTAATGGCGTTGCAGCCGGCAGCTTGAATGTTAATGGGGTTGCAGCCGGCAGCTTGAATGTTAATGGGGTTGCAGCCGGCAGCTTGAATGTTAATGGCGTTGCAGCCGGCAGCTTGAATGTTAATGGCGTTGCAGCCGGCAGCTTGAATGTTAATGGCGTTGCAGCCGGCAGCTTGTCAGTCTGTTTGGTATATAAATCTATGGATACATGTAGTGCAGTACCCATGACGTGGAATAACGTGATGGATGGGCTGCTTATGTCTGGCAGAGCCGGGTATATTGTGGTGGGTTAGCGTTGGTACGAGCCACGCACACCGAGGCTGGGCTACGAGGTGCTGGTATAGTCAGGAAGAGTTAAAACACTTGTTTTAGAGAGTTGACCCACCCTTCCCTCCCCTCCGAAGCCAGACTTCATGGCACTTGTGGCATCCCCTCCCGCCCTCCGTGCGCATTTGCTGACCCTTGCACCAGGATGCCTTCATGAGCAGGGTGGTGGTAGTTGTTGCTTCTGTTTTATTTGCGTCAGCAGACCTCCAGCAACAACCTGATTGACCAGGCTAGCACCAAACGATCCCTGCCCATTGCCGGGCTCACTCTCGAAACTCAAAGGTATAAAGGTTGAGTCTGTTGTTGATCTTTCATTTTTTTACCGATACAGAATAAATATTAAATAATAAAATTCTCAAGAGGTGAGGGTCACTACTTAATACAACACCCTCCTCCCCGACTTAAACTGAATAATCTCTAGTTTTATTAACCATGAAACTAAAACATCACACACACTCGTAATATTAAAACTTAAAAAAAAAAAAAGCTTTTAAAAATTAGAAACGGGTGCTGCTCTCTTCAGTACCGAGGTAACCTATCTTCATTTTCTTCCTCTCTTCCTTAGTACTAAGGTAGCCTCTCTTCATTTTCCTACTTTAAGTTTCCACCGTTAACTTTGTAAAGTTAGGCACAACTTTACGAATACAGTTTCTTCTTAGTCAGGTTAAGCAAGGTCAGTGACAGGTGTGTGACATCTGCGTGGACAAGGTGCGTGTGGGGATTCGGTCAACAGCCAGCGATTGTTTTGATGCATCTTAATTGCCTACATATTTTGATAAGATAGTATAACAACAACAGGTGTGGGTCCCACTGACAGGACCCCCCTCCACCAACAGTATTACGAACACGTGTAAAGAATGGCCTGTGAGACCTGGTCGTAATGGGAATTGGAGCAAACAAAACTCAGAAGTAGACTATAATGTATATTTTGCCTTCACCCACTTTATACAATACGTACAGATAGAATAATAAGTGTTCACCACGGTGACAAATGGCAACGCAGAAGTCAGAGAGAGTGCACCGTACTCAACCAGCAGGTAGGCAAGTCTGCCAGTGCATACCGCAAGTGAACCACGTTGCTTCAGCTTTGGCAGGCTTGCCTGTGATTAGTCAATGAATCAAGGTACTGATTTAACGATGGGTACCCTATTGATCGTTAAACCCTTAGCACCCGGTTCGCTGGTTGGGAGGTAGCCTATATGGGAGTGACATACGCCAAATAAATTGTAACATACTCTTTGCATGCCACACATTCTCCCACTGACAAGACCCCCTTCCTCCCACACTCTCCCACTGACAGGACCCAGCACCTGTTCATCATCCCTCGCATAACAATCAAGAACAGACTTCACTCAGATTTGTTAATTAAAAAAAACAGCAGCTGTCAGGCTTTCAGTGTCACGAACTTTTAATCAATTTAAAATTTAGATTAAATTTTGTTTCTTCCTGTCAGATAACTCTTGTAATTGGAATATTGTAGGAAATTATTTCAACAAAACTTTTTTTTTTAATTAGTTTTGTTAATATTCGTGATGTAAACAAAGTCTGTGGTCTTGATTTTGTTTTAAAGGCTTAACGTGTAGCATTTAGTTGTTGCAAGATAAGTCTTGTAATGTCTCGATATAGTATTAATGAGTTATTTAATGTTTATTAATTTTTAATATCCACATTTAAGTTAATTATTAAAATTTATTATTGCTTATATATTTTTACTGGTATTATTGAGATGTTTGTCTAGAAGGATGGATAATAGTTTTACACGGGACGATACTTTTCCCCAGTGAAAGTTTCTTCTGCTGGTTGTCTTGTCTGCGCGAAATGTGTTGCTTGGACTCCTTAAAACTAGCAGTCGTGTGATGCTGAACTAATCAACGTTCGTTATATCGTGTCCCAGATTTTCTGTAGAGATTGCTATGTATTAATGTTGGTAGAATTACAGACTTGTTAGGTAAAAAGGACACGTGTAAAACTAATGCGACATTTGATTGTGACAACGTTTCGCTCTCCTGTATCCATATGCTCTTGCGCTACCGTCCATAAGGTGGATAAGGGGTGCACAATAAACTTGCCACTTCGGTGGTAAAATCTAATCGAATCTCCAGGCGCTTTGGTTGTTCATTAGTGTGCTAGGAAGACTAGGGATGATGGATCACCGTCAGCAGTAAACACAGGTTTTGTACCTGGTTTCTTGACTGTATACTTTTTTTTGTAATTTGGGAACACTGCACACTTTTACCATTCCTGGCTGGCAGGACAACCCCATACCAGCGGTAGAGCGGAGGTCGTAGTCAGCACAGCAGCAGACAGGTGGCTTAATGAGCCAGTAGCAGCAGGAAGATGGCTTGCCCTCCTCCCTTCCCAGTTTTTTTCTAACGAGATCTCATGATTTTTGTATCATTCCTTTTGCATGTTAATGAAAAACATTTTTGCTTCAGTGTAGCCTAGTTTAAACTTTCATAAATGTATTTTATGGCACATTAATTTTGAAAGAAATGCTCTTGCTCTGATATTTTAAGCGGGTTTTATGTGGCAAGTATTAGTTTTTTTTCCCCTCCCATTGAGATGAAAACTGGACGTCGGCCGCCGCTGACTTGACATAAATATTGTCTGGCCACTTAAGATGAGTTGAATAACCTTATTGTGTGTGTTTGTGATTATATCACGTACTGAGCCGGGAAATGGGACTTTTCTGATATTGTGATTGGTGTGTGTGTGGATGCTTGTGCAGGTGACTGTGCCTGATAGTGGTAGTAACATAGTGCATTAAACACTCAGACAATAATAGACGTAAATAGAGTAGATAAAAATATACACCTTGTGTTCAAGGACGACCTCCAGTCTAATGACTACGCTATACACAGTTTCAAGAGTAGATATGGTTGGGCCCTGAAGGTTATAAATCGGTGAAATTGGTCTACAAGAGATGTGGGGCCAATTACACGACTTCGATAAGAGCATAGATCAATACTGAGAAGTCTATCAGTAAGCTTGAAACACTCAGCGTGTAGGAGACACGAGTCCCACAGAAAAATGACAAAAAATTCTTTCATGGTCTCTAAAATTTTTGCGCTTGATAACGCTATTTACTCTGGCAAATCCGGAGAAGAATTGTAAAAGATTGAATGAAGTTTTTCGAAGCGCTGTTAAACGTTAACACTGGTGATGCAAGAGTGCAAACCTTGGCTCTGCAAAATGATGGCCCTGCAAGGGAGGTTCCTTGATGCTGCTAAAGGGCTCTTGATGCAAGGAATTGAAGCGGCCCTTCCCTTCCTCTGACCAGCTTTCATTAAAAAGGTGCTCTTTGACTTTCTGGTCTAGCGCATCCTCGTGAGAGTAATGGAAAAATAGAAGACTTTGTTTACGATTTCAAAGGAGTTTAAGTCAGTGTTTGAAACTCTGAAACATTAATATATAACTTCTGTCTTCAGATAACTTAGAGGAAATTTATTACCCCAAAATTTTTAATCTTGAAGTATGGAATGATAACCAATTTTAAGCTTTGAAAGAATAACACGTTTTGTATAATTTTATTAACAGGTGTCTAGGTAGAAAGTGGTAATGGAGTTGGATCAGTCTGGTAGAGGTGGCAAGATTGTTAAATATACGTTCACACTGAATTAGTCGAAGTATTTGAGACTGAAGTGTTTCAGATCATTCGTGGGTTTGTTAAACAACATAATATGAGCTTATTAATGGGTCTATTAGTGGAACCTGAGCATGTTAATACGTGTTATTAACATGAATTTAGTCCAGACACCCACCACTATTGCTTAATGTAAACATATTGATGCAGTATGCAAGAGGAAAGAGGTAAAGATGAATATAAACCCGGGGATAAGGGGGCTGGCTGCTGGCTGTCAATGTGGGGTAAGGTTGATGTTTGAAGGATGACGAGGCTGTTATTATGAAGGAAACTGTGGGCCAGACCTCATTTTTTTGTAATGGTATGTTATCTTTTGTGTCAAACTTATTTTTTTTATATATTTTGCTAGCTTTTTAGTGCGCTTGTAAAATTATCTGTAGATTGCTGTTCCTTTCTTCTCCCCAAGCCAGCAAGGTGAATATAGTTTTGCTTGCGAATTTTGATTTTTTTTATGCCTAAAGACTCATAGCCACTTAACACTTAAAATGTTCCTATTTTAAAGTAAATTTACCTATGTTATCTTAGAATATTCAATTATTTCACTGTTTTCCTTTGGGGGAAAGAGGTATGAAAAATTAAATTAATTTGTGATTAAATGTTTGAGTGTCAACACTGATCAGTGAAAAGACACTTGTACAGAAAAAAATAGACTGCTAGAGAGGTGTGTATATTTCAGGATGGGAGAGAGACTTCCCGAGGAAGACACTCTTACTCAGAATTAAATAAACCAGATATTTTTCTTCTCTACCTTTCTCCTAACTTTTCCTTTTTCTGCAGAAGTAGATTCTCACTTTTCGTTCTGTAGTGGAGGTGGAATGTTGGTGCTGTGGGTTTGTGATGTGATGTTGCTGCTACGAGTTTGCAGTTATTGTTTTGCTACTGTGTTTTATAGATTTGTATTTTGGTGGCCGTGCAGCTAGTGGATTGTGCACCCCATACCCATCCTGTAGACTAGTGCAAAAACAGACTGGTTTAAGAGACGTGACCAAACAATAGGACATAAACATGTCCTGGTGTTTGCTCATGTTTTTCTTTTTTAAGCTATATGTCTGTACCAATTACCCCAAGTTTATATCAACACATAAGCTGGGATTTTTTTTAACTATGCCCCAATAGTCAATACGAGCCTGGCCCATGGCCGGGCTCAGAGTAGATACTCTCGAAACTCTTCAAAGGTATATCTTCAAAGGAGTACATATTTAGAATTCATGTTTAAAGCAAATTTAAGATACTTGCTTGAAACTTGTTTGTGAGGAGGCTGTTTCAAGGATTTTTGGACTTTGATGTACCTTGTGTCGTCTACACAAAATAACCCGGTTATAGATTGAAACTTGGTTTCGGTCGGCTTGGACCTTAACTAGACGCAGGGTATTGTGCCTGTGTTCGTGTCCTCTCTCCACGGGATATTTATAGCTTTGTTAAAATTGTTTAATATAAGAGTCAGATAAAATTACAACCTTCAATTTTAAAGGAAGGGGGGGACATGGTAAGCCAGTGGAAGGCCTCTGTCAGATGACTAAAAGCTCCGGTGGCGGGTTATCACAAGACCCGAGTCAGGAAACATTTCTGTTTCCTGACAAATCTTATCTAACCTAGGAGTGTGGGGCTGGGGCAGTGTGTTTAGCAGTGAATGGAAGCGCGATTCCTGCAGTAGTTATTGTCGCCTTACTCAAGAATTATCTTTTCTTGCTTTATTTTGCTAGTTTCTTCGTTCGTCTCTTAATCTAATATGCAAAAAAAAAAAAAAAAATACCCCCAACACTGGGGGTAGTTTTTAATTTGCATATTCTTTCGTTATCAGTGTCAAAGATGGATTTTTTTCCTCTTGAACTTTGTATGATGGTTGGTTTTCGCTCACTGACCGAAAGGGTAAGACTGTGTGACTCGTCTGTCCTTCTCTTGTAAAGTAGGCTGCTCTTTTCTATCTGCATTTTCCCCTGTTAAGTCACAGGAGTGTTAAAGCTGATTCTACCCCCCGTCACACTACCTGACCAGGTGACGCAGGTACTAGCACCCGACATCACTGGACCTGACTACGTCAGCCACTGGCCTGGAGTTAAGACTCGCTATGGGTTCTAACCCCCCCAGTCGTACCGTAGTTTGTTTGCAATAGTAGTATTAAGATTTAGAGTCCTGACTCTACCTACCTCACGACTTGCTTCGCCTATACGTACTCGCCTAGTTGTGGTTGCAGGGGTCGAGTCATAGCTCCTGGCTCCGCCTCTTCACTGGCCGCTACTGGGTCACTCCCTGCGCCATGAGCTTTATCATTCCTCTTAAAGCTATGAATGGATCCTGCCTCCACTACATCACTTCCCAAACTATTCCACTTCCCGACCACTATGTGACTGAAGAAATACTAACATCCCTGTGATTCATCTGAGTCTTCAACTTCCAACTGTGTCCCCTTGTTGCTCTGTCCCATCTCTGGAACATTCTGTCTGTCCACCTTGTCAATTCCTCTCAGTATTTTATATGTCGTTATCATGTCCCCCCTATCTCCTGTCCTCCAGTGTCGTCAGGTCGATTTCCCTTAATTTCTCCTCGTAGGACATACCCCTTAGCTCCGATACTAGTCTTGTTGCAAAACCTTTGCACTTTCTCTAGCTTCTTTACGTGCTTGGCTAGGTGTTCCAAACTGGTGCTGTATACTCCAATATGAGCCTAACGTACAATGTACAGGGTCCTGAACGATTCCTTATTAAGATGTCGGAATGCTATTCTCAGGTTTTCTAGGCGCCCGTATGCTGCTGCAGTTATTTGGTTGATGTGCGCCACAGGAGATATGCCTAGTGTTACTCACCCCAAGATATTTTTCCTTGATTGAGGTTTGTAGTCTCTGGGGCCCCCCTATTACGATTCAGGCCAGTTGATTGCTTTTGTATTAGTGCTTCTCGTAATAATCAGGAATGGATATATTTGTCAAATACTAAGTGTAACATTACTTAGTAAAATAAATTAATATTTAAACACCTTCCAGTTGTTCTACTAATATAATGTATATCTTATGCCTTACTTTAGTTCTTAATATAGTTGTAACTAACTAACACTCTTCACTAAATTAATATACACTGGTTCGTTCAGGGTGGAGCTAGAGACCATTTGAGTCTCTTAATGTCTAGCACACGTAGACTTGCTCAGGGTGGAGCTAGAGACCATTTCTCGGGAAATGCAAGAAAAGTTAATCCAGGAGACGAGATGGTGTACTTCCACAAGGTAAGGGAAGTTTGTTCTCCATCAGAGAGCAAGTGAAGACTGCCTTTGGGGCAGGCTGGTGGCCACAACCTTAGGTATGGTGACGTGGCTTCAAGGCGGGAATACCTGACGTTTCATAACGACCGGATAGCTAGTTAGCTACCGTCATATATCATCCTACCTATTTAACAAACTAAGTAAGATATTTTTAGTTTAGCTATTACTGAAAATATCTCCAATATAAACTTATATGATAATAGATATACATGAAATATAAAATTCTTATTGCGTATACTTCAAGATAGCTCTGCCCCCTAGACTGTACTCCGTCTGCGGTCTCTTTGCCCTTCCCCAATCTCATGGGGTTGAACTCCAGGAGCCAATTGCTGGACCAGGCTTGCAGCCTGTCCAGATCCCTTTGTAGTTCTGCCTGGTCTTCGTCCGATTGAATTCTCATCAGTTTCACATCTGCAAACAGAAACACTTCGGAGTCTATTCTTTCCGTCATGTCGTTCACAAATACCAGAAACAGCACCGGTCCTAGTACTGACCCCTGTGGAACCCCACACTTCACCGGCGCCCACTCTGACACCTCGCCACGTACCATGACTCGCTGCTATCTTCCTGACGGGTATTCCCTGATCCATTGGAGTGCCTTCCCTGTTATCCCTGCCTGGTCCTTCAGCTTTTGCACTAATCTCTTGTGTGGAACTGTCAAACGCCTTCTTACAGTCCAAGAAAATGCAATCTACCCACCCCTCTCTTTTCTTACTGCTGTCACCTGTCATAGAACTCCAGTAGATTTGTGACGCAGGATTTCCCGTCCCTGAAACCGTGTTGGCAGCTCATTCCTTTCTAGGTGTTCCACCACTCTTCTGTGTGTATGTATGTATATATTTTAATAGATTCCAATTGGCGATCCTTCTTTTGTCTTACTGTTGCATTTGTAGTTATAATTATTTTTAATTTCATTATTAATTTTAAATTTATTAAATGGAGGTGGGCGTGAAAGCAGGCGCTCCTGGTTACGGCACAAGTCCCGTTATTGTTGCTTGCAAGTCAGTTCTCGTAGCCTTGACAACTCGATTGATCTGGAACAAGTACATAGCTGCTTCAAGACCTTCTCTTGTTCGCTGTCAACACTGTTAACATATATTCTGGCAACATTTCTTGCATTTGCTGGTTGAAGGTTGGTGGATCGAAGACCTCTGTTACGTGTTTTCTGAATGTCAAGTTTTTTAATTTCTTTATTTTAAAACTTATATTTAGGTTAATAGTAAATGTCCACTCGTAGGAGTGATAACTCGGAGGAACACTGCACAGCAGCAGGCCTACTGGCCCATGCTAGGCTGGTCTGGCATGGGCCGGTAGGCCTTCTGCCCCATGCTTGACTTGTCGAAAGTTCTCGTTTCAGTGACGGTACTCGGGAGTTTGTTCCACTCATCCACAACTTTATTGCCAAACCAGTGCTTTCCTATATCCTTCCTAAATCCAAACTTGTCTAATATTAACACAGTACACGAAGTAAATCCATTAGTGAAACCTGTTAAACGTTTTTCACTCTAGGATACAGTTTTCACTCTTAAGATTGGTCCAGTTTTCACTGGGAGGATTGGTCTCGTTTTCACTGTCTCAGCAGTGCGTGTGAGTCTTGCTTTCATTAATTAGACCTGTGACAGCATTGTTTTTTTTTTCTTAATTCATACAAATTTTCCAGTTTAGACGAGTAGTCTGGTCTGAGAACGGGCCGTTAGGGTCACCATCCCGCTAACAACTACGTAACTGATGACATGTGCTCACGAAACTGAAACCTTCAGACACTATTTGAAGCAGGGTTTTTTTATAAGCCTAAATAAAAATCGAACTGTTATTTGTGTACTTAATTGAAATAACGATGGAAAGATAACGTTTCGCTTGATATACAAACATCTTCAAGTCGGTAAACGATGAGTTAAGAGTTCATATAAAGGAGAGAGGAGAGGTGTAATAGCGGGGCCCCACGTGTGTGTTGAAAAATGACACATGTGCAACAGTTGGGCATCTTTATTGTTAGTTTCTCCTACACTTCAGTCATAGGCAGCAGGTGTAGTGGTGAAATGGATGTAATTAATCCATCAACCTTGGAGATATTAAGTGGTCAGTCCCTCAGCCTAGAGAAGAGTTCAACTCCATGGTCTGGAACGATGTGAACCAGGTGTCTGGTTTCTACAGGTGGTTTTGAAGAGCTGTGCCGACTGAAACTTCCCTTGGTTTTGTGTAATGGTGTGATGATGGAAGCAGGTTTTGAATATAGTTCTCTGTTTACACAAAGCCTCCTTAATCGCCTCCGCCTTGGTCCATTTCATGTGTTGGGTGTGGTCATCAGTATATGGCAGGCGTTTTGTATGCGGCGCGAGCGTTTTTAGATATAATTCTTAATATTTAAAGGGGTGGACCGGTAAGCCAGCGGAAGGCGTCAGTCAGATGACCAAAGGCTCTAGCGGCGGGTCATAATGACTTAAGACCGCGTCAGGAAGTACTTGTTCTGTTTCCTGACGAACCTTGCCTAACCGTGAGTGTGTTGCTTGTTTAAGGCCTTTGAGGTTTCTACAAGGTATCTCGTCAGTTATTGTATAGGAGGAGTAGATCCGCTCATAGAATCTTTGCAGGATGAATGAGCACAGTACTGTAAGGGGTAAACAGCACGCCTGTCAACAGTTCTAGGGATGCCTGTCATTGTCAAGAGCTCTGGGGTGCTGACAGTTGCTTCCCATGCTCACATTCAGCTTTTTTTTTCTTAAATTATCCTTCGTTTGTGTTGAACTATTACAGAATAACTTTGTTATTCTGGGTTAGATTTAGTGAAGTTTAACGTATATTAACCAATATTTACTATAATTAACCAGCAGTAATGGAATAAAAACAAGATGGGTTACGTGTAATAGCGTGAGGGGGTATTGTCTTAGAACGTGCTTGCTTTTTTTTTTTAACCTAACGGTAGAGAGTTGTTGTCAGGCGAGTATATAAGGAAAATTTTGTGGTGTTCAACACACGTCCCTCCCTGAATGTTGGTCCCAGAAACGTGTGAATGTTCAGACACACTTCCTGATCACTCCTCGGGCGCCTCTTTATTTTCAGTTTGGTAGAACCCCCGTCAGTCGTTGGGTCCATTTAATGGCGTGTGGAACAAATTAGTCCTGTAAAAAAATGGTATGTGATGCCGACAGGTTTCATTAAAATATCTGTATATCATACCGGCAAGACAAGATTAATGAACACTAGCTAGAGTACTGAACACCGGCGGCTTCCAGGTTGAAGGACTGATTACCTCAGCTTCCGCTGTCTTATTGTTTAGTTCTGTAAGGTTAAGGGACTGACTACCCTCGTCTTTTACTGTCTAGTTTCAACACTACTAATGTATTAAATTGATAAAGCCACTGGTTGGCGAAACGTCTTGAAATATAGCCAGATGTTTCACTAGTGTTGTCCTCGCACCGATACGGTGTTGGGGAAAAAAGGCACAAAATGTAAACATTAGGACATTTTATTGGAATAGTTGCGGTCCTGAGACCTCAGTCACTCTCAAGGTCCTAGGACCGAAAAGGTTCCAATAAAATTAATTTTATTTATTCTTTTTTTTTCCCCAACAGGTTATAGAGTTCGTTTTCTGAACTGTTTCGTACACGAGTCTTGTGGTTCAATATTGCCGTCCAAACAAAACATTAGCCACTGTAACTCGAACCTCTTGTGGAACTCTAAGTTGGACGTAATTCTGGCAATTCATGGACAAATATTTGATAATAACTTTACCATAAAAGCTTTACAGTGGTACGATGTTTATTCGAATTTTGGATTTTTAATACAAATTTATTTGGTTTACATAATGTTGTAGATGTATGGTTCAGACAGGATGATAAATTAGACACTTGTGCAGTACTTGAGTATCTTTATTGTGAAGCTTCGCCAACCAGTGGCTTCCTCAGTCCAGTACAGAGAAGAATTGTTGAAGATCAGGAGGAGTTTTGAGGTAATCAGTCCCTCAGCCACGATTCGGTGTGATTAGTCAATCTCGAAAATTGGACTGATCACATCGGCTCCAGTCTGAGGGATTGATACCTCAACCTACTTCTGATCTTCAACCATTCTTCTCTGTACATGTGACCGAGAAAGCCACTGGTTGGGGAAACGTTTCCACAATAGATCTGCTACCTAGAGATGAGTCAGAGAATGTATTACACTGGGAGGTATGTTTCTCCCAGTGTGTGTGTGCGCGCTGAGAGTTTTCTCCATCTCCGAGGAAGAGATTTCTTGGTTAGTGAAGAGCCAAGTACTCTACCACGGACACACTGACCTTGATTCAAGGACGCAACACCTTAAACATTATTGTGCATGCGCATCTTATCAGTGAAACTTGTGTAGTTGTATATTTCCAGTTTGTGGATATAATCTCACTTATGTACTTGTACTCGTTGAACATGTGCAGAGAAACTTTTTTTTTTCCACAGATTAAGACATTTAATGAGGAAACTTTTCGTCCATTTAATTAGGAAACTTAGTCCTAGGACTGAAGCCACCTCGTGGAGAAATGTTTATCCACAAACATCTTAGTGTCCAAGTGTTTTTTTCCACAACTTGTCGATATTACCATGTCAATTTGAGCAGTTTAAACATTCATTGCAGGTTTTTAAAGGTTCATAAGAACCCGCCAAAAAGATGACATACACGTAAGATCTGCTTCACACGATTTATTTTTTTTAAATGATAAATTAGCATGGAGGGTATTTTGCCAGCTTTAAATACTTGAGTATACTTCGACCTTAGAGCCAGTGACTCTTCTAAAGAGACGAAGGGGTAAATGGGGGATTGTCCCCGGATTAAACCTGATTACCTTCGACTCTCTAGGCGTGGTATGACCCGAGTTTGTGTGTGTTTAGCGCTTTCCCCTCAGTTTGAAACTGGAGGGTTGGTGTGGTGTTCGCCGCGTCTCTGGGACCGTCACTTTTTTAGCTTTCTCTATAATAGTTTCTGATGCGGGTCGTGCAATGGAGGTCGTGCTACCTGAGGTCGTGCTACCTGCGGAAGTTCCGGGAAGAGTAAGTGGTGTTTTCAGCCTCGCATGTGTTAATATAAACAAAACAAATGACTAAACACTTGTGCAAAACTTTGGTATCTTTCTGCTGTCTACAGGCGGGGAGGGGGGGCAGTGACTCCATCTTCTGCTGGACACTTGCTAGCCACACGTTATACCAGGTTATTGCACATTTTATACGTTGTATATTGGTTTACGTAATTATATACCTTTTGAGTTGGTGTTTTTCTACTCGGAGCCCGGCCATAGGCCAGGCTCGTCTGGTGCTTATATTGTTGGGAATTATTTTCATGCGTCATTGGGACACATGAACGCAGTAGTGGGTAGCTTTAAATCTATCCATTTTAGGTTATACCCAGTGATGGTAACGGGGATCGTGCCCTTGGCATAAAGGGAAGGAGAGGCACGGAGGAGAGGTACTGGAAGAAAGTTGGGAGGGGGGGGGGAAGGTTATGTAGGGCGTGTGGTATATTATGATAGTCTATATAGGAGATTGCATGAGCGGCTTGTGTAGTGCAGGGCGGGAGTGTATGGAAATTTCGAGTGACAAGTTAGCTTATTGGGGATTGGTAGAGAGTTTGTGGGAGAGAATATATGGATGGTTTGCGAGGAAGATTGGAGAAGCGGGCGTTGGTGCAGGAGATTGGATAGATGATTCGGAAGCAGGTTGGAAGAGGGATTGGATACAGGGGGGCTTCATTGTGGGTTTTTTTAGTGACTCCGGGTCATCCCCCACTGGTCCCAGACCAGACTTCCCAGTGAATCAAGGACTGATGAACAAAGTTGTCACTGCTGGTCTCGCACACTCCCGGCTGGTCAGGAACTGATATTCGTAACTAGTTAAAGGTTACCCTCTCGAAAACAACCACAGGTTTCTTGTTGGCAATTTCCCTTATGGCTGATCTCTAAACACGGCATAGAGAATGTCGGGATGGAGGGAAGAAGATTGTGAAGATGGGAAGGAAGGGACTGGGGATAGGGAAGGACTGGGGAGGGAGGGATTGAGAGAGAGTGAGCTCATAATCTCTGGTCTCACATGACCTTGGTAGGGTCCCTCAGGCGTGGAGGTTGGACCGGTCTCTGGTGTGATGCAGCCGTTAAGTACATTGTCTACACCTGGTTCCTCCACCTGATGCTGCTCCACCTGCTGCCTTAACACTGGGCGTGAACGCAGACTATACCGTTGGATCAGTATAGTCTACTGTTGGATCAGTATAGTCTTCTGCTGGATCAGTGTAGCGTAGTTTGCTTATTTGTTTTACATCTTGAAATAAACTATTCGCGTTTGTCTGCTATCCCACTGCAATTTTAGCCTCTTAACTTTTCTTTTTTCCTGCGTTCTTAGTATAAACACTTTGCTTCATCAAGGTGGGCGCCTCTGTTGATAAGTCGACCACTTCCTCTACTCTGCCTGTTCATACTTTGTGTTCTTATTTTTGTGTGATGTGATACTGGTGGGAAAGTGTACAATATTTAAAGATACACTGGCAGCTCGACGCACCTACCTTTGATATACCTTTGAAGAGTTTCGAGAGTATCTACTCTCTGAGCCCGGCCATGGGCCAGGATCGTCTGGTGCTTGCCTGGTCAACCAGGCTGTTGATGAATGGTTCAGAGAACCGACAAGTTGTTAAATTAGACACATATGCAACACTTGGGTATCTTTATTGAGAAAACGTTTCGCCACACAGTGGCTTCATCAGTCCAATACAAAAAAGAAAGTAGTAATAAAAGGAGGAGTTTGAGGTAATCAGTCCCTCGGCCTGGAGTCGATGTGTTCAGTCCATCAATCTTGAAGTAAATACAACATAAGGCAAATAGAAGTTGCTTATATACTGTAGACAGGTGAGATGAAGCAGGAGGAGGCAGGTCATAGTGGTATCAACCACTAGTCGAAGTAAGTCCTTGTCCAAAGGTTTGGACAAATGTTGAAGAATCCCTTTGTATCAAGATCCCAAGAAGTTGCTGTGTCAGACAGGATGTAGATGAATGGTTCAGAGAACCGACAAGTTGTTAAATTAGACGCATATGCAACACTTGGCTTATTGACATTTACAGCAGGGCTTATCATCCAACAAAAGAAAGTAGTATAAAGGAGGAGTTTGAGGTCACCCTCGCTGAGTCGATGTGTTCAGTCCATCAATCTTGATGGACTGAACACATCGACTCCAGGCCGAGACTGATTACCTCAAACTCCTCCTTTTATTACTACTTTCTTTGTATTGACTGATGAAGCCACTGTGTGGCGAAACGTTTTCTCAATAAAGATACCCAAGTGTTGCATATGTGTCTAATTTAACAACCAGGCTGTTGCTGCTGGAGGCCCGCTGCCCCACATATCCATCACAGTACAAAGGAGGATGACTAAGTTGATTCCATGTATCAGAAATCTTCCCTATGAGGATAGACTGAGGGCCCTGAATCTGCACTCTCTAGAAAGACGTAGAATTAGGGGGATATGATTGAGGTGTATAAATGGAAAACAGGAATAAATAAAGGTGATGTAAATAGCGTGCTAAAAATATCTAGTATTGACAGGACTCTCAGCAATGACTTAAAGTTGGATAAATTCAGATTCAGGAAGGATATAGGAAAGCATTGGTTTGGTAATAGAGTTGTCGATGAGTGGAACAAACTCCCGAGTACAGTTATAGAGGCTAAAACGTTGTGTAGTTTTAAAAATAGGCTAGATAAATATGAGTGGGTGCGGGTGGGTGTGAGTTGGACCTGACTAGTTTGTGCTACTAGGTCAGATGCCGTGCTCCTTCCTTAAGTGGATGTAACCTGACCTGGCTGGGTCGGGGCATTGGCTTAAGCCGGTGGGAGACTTGGACCTGCCTCGCATGGGCCAGTAGGCCTGCTGCAGTGTTCCTTCTTTCTTATGTTCTTTCCTCTTGAAGGCTTCTACACTGGTTCCAGCCGTGTTTCGGATATCTTCTGGTAAGATGTTGAAAAGTCTGGGACCCCGGATGTTAATACAGTGCTCCCGTATTGTCCCCACCGCACCCCTGCTCCTCACTGGGTTTATTTTACACTTTCTCCCATATCTCTCACTCCAGTATGTTATGGCAGGGCTCTCAGCAATGGGTTAAAGTTAGTAAAATTTAGGTTTAGAAAGGCTAAGAGAAAGCACTGGTTTATCGTAGCGTAGCTGAAGTGAAAACTTTGGGTAGCCTTAAAAAGTAGGTTGGACAGGTGAATAAATGGAAGAGTTGAACCATCCATTTCTAGTATGTACCTGGTGACCAGGCCTCTTGGTGAACCAGGGCCTGATCAACCAGGCTGTTACTGCTAGCCGCACGCAATCCAACGTACGAACCACAGCCCGGCTGGTCAGGTACCAGTAGACCTGCCGCACTGCTCTTTCTCATGTTCTTAATATATGTTAGATCTTTACTGAGATAACCATTGCTCTGTTAATCCAATTCTACACTAGCCAACTGCTCCCTAGGTCCATTGTGGTCAAGTGTGTTTCCAGAGCATCACGACTGCGGCTAGTAATGTTTTAAATCTAATGTAATCTGCCAAGCGAGAATCTGGGTCCTTTCCTGCAATATCCTTACTGCCATGCAGTGTTGAAACTTGTAGATTTATGGTCACTTGCTAGATTATTTACTAGGGCCTCATTAGAACTACCCAAGATGAGATATATTTTGGTTCTGTCACAAGCCGCTCCAAAAAGATATTCTGGCCACGTCTGGGAGGTCATTGGACTTTAGATTTCCAATCAGTTCGTCATCTTAGCTGACATTAACAAGATACAATGTGCTGTATATGACATTTTCTTTAAGTTTTGAATGCCATCAATTATCATAATCCCTTGTGCACTTGTTAACATATTTTTGTATATAAAAACATTGATATTCATTGGATGAAATATCTCTTAGTTTCATTCGTATGATATTCACATTTAAATTATTTAATAATTTGAAGAGTCTTGTACTCGTGGTATCGTAACGTTATGATGGTGACCAAATCACAGAAAGGGTGGAACCCGTGGCAAGTGAGGCCTGAAACTCAAGTTTAAAGACTTGCCATGGGTTAGTTTCACTCGTTCTGTGATCATAGTTATAATTCACTCTTGAGTTAGAGAGCCATCTTGAAACTGTTTATGCATGCGTTTGTGTTTGTACGTGTTTGCGTGGTTTTTGTTTGCAGCGTTGTCACACAACACTCATTATGTTAATACATCATTGCAATTGCCGATTAATGGATTACAGAATTGAGGATTATATTTGTACTCAAGCATGACACCACTTGTAGTATTCCCTCGAACAGTGTCCCCCCAAAATTGTTATAATAATAACCATTACTGGGATTTATATCAAGAAGTGTTAGCAACAGAAGTCCAGAGGTTATATTACAGCTTTATACATCATTAGTAAGGCCTCACCTAGATTACGCAGCTCAGTTCTGGTCTCCATATTACAGAATGGACATAAATTCGTTAGAAAACATTCAGCGTAGAATGACTAAATTAATACATAGCATTAGAAATCTTCCTTACGAAGAAAGATTGAAGACCCTAAAATTACATTCACTTGTAAGACGTAGAATGAGGGGAGACATGATCGAGGTATACAAGTGGAAAATGGGTATTAACAAAGGGGATATAAATAAGGTCTTGAGGATATCTCTCCAAGAGAGAACCCGCAATAATGGATTCAAGTTAGATAAGTTTAGATTTAGAAAGGATATAGGAAAGTATTGGTTTGGAAATAGGGTAGTTGATGAGTGGAACAGTCTGCCTAGTAGGGTTATTGAAGCTAGGACCTTGGGTAGTTTCAAATTTAGGTTGGATAAATTCATGAGTGAGAGGGGTTGGATTTGAGTGGGACTCGTGCATGAGTGGGTAGAATTGTCAAAGCTTATTTCTTGGGTAGCATTGAAAATTGGGTTGAGCAAATATTCTGTTAGTGGGACGGATTGTGAAGGACCTGCCTAGTATGGGCCAACAGGCCTGCTGCAGTGTTCCTCCTTTCTTATGTTCTTATGTTCATTAATTTTTAAAGGGATGGACCGGTAAGCCAGCGGAAGGCTTCGGTCAGATGACCAAAAGCTCCAGTAGTGGGTCATATGTTTGACCCGCGTCAGGAAACGCTTGTCCTGTTTCCTGACAAACCTTGCCTAACCTAGTGTCCCCAGATATGTAGTGTTCAGAGGGCCACTCTTGGCAAGTTGGCCGGTGGGAAGCACAGTGCCTGCACCCTGAAGAATGAGTGGGATATCGTAGATCTCTTGGGATAAGAACATACACACACAGATCTGGGGGCTATTGTGAATCTGTGACTCATTTGAACTGTAATTTCCATTATCTGATGGAAAGACGCCTAGGGAGTGAATGACTGTGAATGTGTTTCTTCCGTTGGGTCACCTTGTCTTGGTTGGGAACGATGGATGTCTTACGGGCACTTTGTGTAAGTTTGAAAAATTAGAAGAGTACATTTCGGCAGAGCCTACTTAGTGGCACAATAGCCATATTGCAATGTTTACTTTTTCATGCACAAAAAGCGTTGTAGGTGAATTCAAAAGGTTCATTTCCAAGTTTGTTGTGGATGTTGGCGTGATGTAGACCAGTTTACCAAGGAGCAGCAGCCTGCCTGGCCCGCGACGTACAGCAAGGACACTCTACTTGATGGTTCATTAGCGTGACTCCTTGTAGTTCTCAAGTACCCTAGAGCAGTGTGCTGCTGGCTGCCTGGTAGCCTGCTTGCTTTATGCTATCAGGGGTGCAACCATGGCTTGGTAGCCATGGTTGCAGTGATATCCTGATCAAACACTCATTTCATGATGTCCTCGTGCACAAAGTTGCAGATTTCTTATACTTATAATTCTGTCGTAAGCCAACTAAAAAAAAAGTGACCAGACAAACTGTTGGTCACAGACTACAAAACAAAGGCATCATGTTCGGAATTTTTTTTTGTACTAATAAAAAAAGACCAGAATTCCTAGAAGAGGTACTTAGCATTCACAACATTTATAGAAGCTTGCCGAAGGAAAACCATACATGCTCAACACATCCAAGACTGAGAACATTAGAGAGAGAATTCGTTATGCAGGTAGTGATAAAATATCGGCTACATATGCTACAGGAAAAAGAGGCTTATTACACACATGCATTAACTCCAAAGTATTAGCAGTTTTGTATTTAATAACTATGAAAATCCGGATACATTAAGGTGAGGCTTATTTTTATGACAAAATGTATTAGTGTTGTGCCAGGAACCGTTTGTGAACTGGTCTAGTGGAGGACTTCACCACCGGGACCTTGACCAGCTGTAAACAAGGAAGAAATATCTGGTTGTATTGCCTGAAGCTGTAGTGTGAGCTACTTTGCTCTTATGCAAGAGGACTGTATAATAGTAATCGGACGGGTTGAGTGGACTTGGTTAGAAACATCAGGGTTTAGTTACTGGAGCAGAGCTGTGCTGTGCTTGTACCTTTACCTTTGATATACCTTTGAAGAGTTTCGAGAGTATCTACTCTCTGAGCCCGGCCATGGGCCAGGCTCGTCTGGTGCTTGCCTGGTCAACCAGGCTGTTGCTGCTGGAGGCCCGCTGCCCCACATATCCATCACAGCCTGGTTGATCTGGCACCTGGTGAAGATATTTGTCCAGTTTCCTCTTGAAGGCTTCTACACTGGTTCCAGCCGTGTTTCGGATATCTTCTGGTAAGATGTTGAATAGTCTGGGACCCCGGATGTTAATACAGTGCTCCCGTATTGTCCCCACCGCACCCCTGCTCCTCACTGGGTTTATTTTACACTTTCTCCCATATCTCTCACTCCAGTATGTTGTTATGGCAGTGTGCAGATTTGGGACCAGGCCCTCAAGTACTTTCCATGTATATATTATCATGTATCTCTCTCTCCTCCGCTCCAATGAGTACATGTTCAAGACTTGAAGGCGTTCCCAAAATTTAGATGTTTCAATGGCTCAATGTGAGCCGTAAACGATCTCTGGATTTGTTCCAGCTCTGCTATTTCTCCTGCCCTGAACGGGGCCGTCAGCACTGAGCAGTATTCTAAGTGAGGGAGCACTAGCGATTTGAATAGTGTCACCATCGGCATTATTTCCCTTGTTTTGAAAGTTCTCAATACCCACCCCGTCATCTTCCTGGCTGTTGTGATCTTTGTCTTGTTATGGTCTTTAAACGACAGATCAGCAGACATAATTATTCCCAAGTCCTTTACGTGTTCCTTTCGTTCTATGTGGTGACCCTCTTGCGTTTTGTATATAGTGTTCCTTTTGAGTTCTTCATTTTTCCATACCTAAGCAGCTGAAACTTGTCACCATTGAACGTCATGTTGTTCTCCACTGCCCATTGGAAGACCTTGCTTATGTCCTCCTGTAATTTTCAGTGTCCTCTACCGTAGTGACTTTCATGCTTATTTTAGTGTCATCTGCAAATGATGATACAAAAGTGTGCTGGGTGTTTTTATCTATGTCTGCTATGAGGATGAGAAACAGCAGAGGTGCCAGGACAGTGCCCTGGGGCACTGAGCTTTTGACCTCGCTGATGCTGGATCTTGCCATGTTCACTACTACTTTTTGTGTTCTTTGTGTTAGGAACTCAAAAATCCATCTGCCTACCTTCCCCGTAATGCCTATGGCCCTCATTTTGTGCGCTATCACTCCATGATCGCATTTGTCAAACGCCTTTGCAAAATCTGTGTAAATCACATCTGCGTTTTGGTCGTCCTCCAATGCCTCCGTAATTCTGTCATAATGGTTCAGCAGCTGTGACAGGCATGATCGACCCGCTCTTGTAGAGCAGGGATGTGGTGTCCAGTCTACAGTCTTTGTAGTTGCAGGACTATAGTTGTGTTGGTGGTCCCTTCTTTAGTATTTGTACCACTAAGATGATAAATAGTTTAGCTTCAAACTATAGACCAATAACTGCAGATGAAATTCAAAGTCGCCTTGAAAAATACGTGTTCATACCTTACAAATTTACCATTTTGTTTTACAAAGGTATTTGAAGCGGAAGATACAGAATACGATATAGTGTATATGGATTTCAGTAAGGTCTTTGATAGAGTACCATACAGAAGAGTGTTGAAGTAGCAGCACACGGAATAGGATAAATTTTCTCCTGGATCGATAAACAACAGTTTGCCTAAATGGAGAGAGTATGGGGGACCCGTGACCAGCGGTGTACCACATGGATCGGTGTTGGACCACTTGTTCACGATATACATGAACGACTTAGATGAAAGGGAAAAATAGTAATTAAAGGAAATTTGACGATGGCACTTAAAATAGGTCTTCAAATTTTGACAGAGGACGCAAGAGAATTACGGCATGACCTGGATAGGCTGATGTTGTCGGAGGAGAAGTGGCGAAAATGCAGTGTAGACAAATGTAAGGTTATGTTCCTGCTGATTGTATTTGTGTTCTGTTTAGTTGCATATGCTTATGGTGTTGTATAGAGCAGGGCATCTTTTAGTATTTGTGAAGATGTGTTTAGAAGCCAATGGAGACGTGGTTGGTGAAGCCAGGAACGTGACGTGGTTGCAGCGTGGTGGATGAGATAATAGCACGTTTTCCTTCAAATGTTATCTAAACTTCAGGCTAACATGTGGATGACGTCTTCCTAACTCGGCAGCAGGCGGCAAACATGGTAGGGAAGGCCATGTAGGTGTTTGTGTGCTTGCATGCACGTATACGTACGTACTGAAGTGTTTGCGAGAGGGAAGGAGTGGGGGGGAAGAGAGGTTGGAGGGTCATTTCTTGATTCCTGACTCTGCTTTCTCTAAGTTTCCTTGATTGGCATTACTGGTTCCTGGCCAAGAGCTCTGTCGCACCACTGCATCAGCACCTACTGTGTTTTCCTCTGGCTCGTGGTGGACTGTCAGGCTGGTAAATACAGAATCGCCAGACTGCTGGTTAGAAGAGATACCTAACATTTTTGTCGATACCGATACGCTATTTTAGACCGATACCATCAAAATTAAGATGCCCCACCCCCATACCGATGTTTTGGAACACGCCTAGTCACTACGATATGTAAATATGCATGGTGCATGAAGAGGAACCATGAGGTATGTGCATGCTTGACCTTGCATGTTGATCTCATGACTGACGTGACGGTTATATAAACAAAGCCATTTTTTTTCTCTCCACCCCCCACTCTTCCCGCCCTCCCTTCACTTGGGTTGCTTTAGTGCTCTTGAAAAGACACTTCATTCACGGAAGCTGTTCCTCCCATTCCTTATGATCAAACCTGTTTACCTTCTACCCCTCGCCAACAAGAGGCTTCCTTAGTCCGGTACAGAGATGAATGGCGGAAGAAGAGTTGAGGTAATCAATCCCTCGGCCTGGAATAGATGTGTTCAGTCCATCAATCTTGAGGAAAGCGCAGCATATACGCGGAGAAGTGGACACTAGGTTAATGTTTGCTTGCTTCTACAGGTCTTGAAAGTGTGGCGCAACACTGGAGTGTGCACCAGGCTACAACACTTGTATCAGCGGCCACGGTCGCCATACTGATGGTGTGGGAAGCTGGCCAAGTTGCTAATGAAATTACATTCAGATTCCATTGCTCGAGTAGTGTCCACCACCCTAGCATTCGCAGCGTTGCAACCTTCCTTGTTTACCTGCATCTTGTTTAACGGTGTGTGTATACTCGCCTATTTGTGGTTGCAGGGGTCGAGAGACTGCTCCTGGCCTCTCCTCTTCACTGATCGCTACTAGGTCCTCTCTCTGCTCCATGAGCTTTATCATACCTCGTCTTAAAACTATATATGGTACCTGCCTCCACTACGTCACTTCTTGCCAGACTATTCCACTTCCTGACAACTCTGACTAAAAAAAAAAAAAGCTTCCTAACATCTGGCTCATCTGAGTTTTCAACTTCCAATTGTGACCCCTTGTTTCTGTGTCCCATCTCTGGAACATCCTGTCTGTCCACCTTGTGTGTTTTGCGAGGGCAGGTGCTTGTACTCGCCAGTTTATGCTGGCGGGGGTTCGCATCACAGCTTCTGGCCCAAGATCTTTACATTTGATACACATTGTTGATTTTTTTCCCCTCTTAATTTTTATTCTTTCCACTCATTCTTGTTCCATGTCATGCCTACTCTCCAACCTCTTGTTTTACCTCATTCCACTTACCTTTCAAGGAGGACTGGGGAAGGAAGAGGGGGAGGTTGGGTGCCGTGAAGCTGGTAAATGGGTCCTGGTCCAGGGAACTGGAGCTTCCCTTGGATGAAACTTTATTACTTTCCCCTTTCCCAGGCGCTATATGACCTTCACGGGTTTAGCGCTTCCCATGAGGCGGAGCCGGGAGCTATGACTCGACCCCAGAAAACAAAAGCCTCATTTTCCACTGTCTTCTGTGTATAGTTGTAAAAGACTGAGGGACTGATTACTTTTTTTTTTTCCGTGATAGAATAATGCACCACTAATGTTCCGATTTTTAAGTGTCTGTTTACGTGCGTCCAGCAGTAACAGCCTGCTTGATCACTCTGATCCACCATGGGCCTGGTCTCAGACCTGGCCTCGGGGGCGTTGACCCCCGAAACCCTCTCTAGGTATTATTACCTCTTATCTCCCCCTCTATTACTATCTCCATCACTTATATCCCTCTCGTCTGTAATCACCCTCACTATAATCTCCCTCACTATTATCTCCCTTCTATATAATCATCTCCCTTTCCTAGAAGACCTTCCTGAATCTTTTGTCAGATGATGACCCCAATCTGTGCTTAAGCAGCCATTGTTGTACCGAGAGGGAATGTCCGGGTGTGGCTAGGCTGGGCGTCCGGGTGTGGCTAGGCTGGGCGTCCGGGTGTGGCTAGGCTGGGCGTCCGGGTGTGGCTAGGCTGGGCGTCCGGGTGTGGCTAGGCTGGGCGTCCGGGTGTGGCTAGGCTGGGCGTCCTTATGGCTTAGGCTGGGTGGGAGTCTGGCTGTTAGCGATAACCCCCCCCAACACACACATCTTATACAATGAAGAGAGGAGTTATAGAGAGGTTCAAGTCGACTTGACCATTTACAGTCACACTGAGTTAGTGTGACTTTGTAAATGGTCCAATTCGGACAGAAACATCGTAGGCTTCTCTTGTGTGTTATTTATGTATTGTTCCAGTCAAGGTACTGTGCCTTTTTTGTCCTCTATACATCTTATCACTGTGTTTAAACAACCATTCTTAGAGACGCCCGAGTAGTGTCCCCCAGACACCAGAGAATAACGGGACGTAGGATCGAACCTCCGTTACTCCTTAATGACCCCCCCCCCCCATGCCCACGTGGGTTCAACGCATCACATGCATTATAAAAGGGATGAAAATCGGACGAACGTTCTTGGTTTATAGGTGGGGAGGGGTTGGCGATAGGTCTTAAGACTTAAAATTAACGACCTTGAGTCATTGTAAAGGATCCTACTATCCAGTTCAGTGGCCTTTACTACTATCCAGTTCAGTGGCCTTTACTACTATCCAGTTCAGTGGCCTTTACTACTATCCAGGTCAGTGGCCTTTCTACTATCCAGGTCACAGTGGCCTTTTCTACTATCCAGGTCACAGTGGCCTTTTCTACTATTTAGGTCACAGTGGCCTGCAAGTTAGTATTCATCTTATTTTTAAGGTTTCATCATAAAAATGTGACCTTAATCTTTCTACCAGAGAGGAAAAAAAACAATGTCCAGGAAGGTTAATAGTCAAATACCAAAAAGTTGTTTAAAATTAGTTTAATATCTAGAGGTAAAATAAATCTGTAATGATTGTGATTTTACTCAGTGTTCAAGTAATCACTTAAGTGTGTGTATAAAATATTGTTTACAATTATTAAATTTATTAAATGTGACTGTTTACATTGTGCACTGCGAGACTGTTTACATTGTGCACTGCGAGACTGTTTACATTGTGCACTGCGAGACTGTTTACATTGTGCACTGCGAGACGAACATAACTTATGAATAACCTATCAGTGTTGTGAAATTGCCACCATCACCTGGACGCACGAGAGCCAACATGGCACAGCAGTAGCGACCAACAAACAAGACCCACACGTAGGAGAGAAAAGTTTGACGATGTTTCGATCTGACTTTGAGTATTTAAAAGTCGCACTAACACATGGTGAGGAGTCAGTATAGAGGGGGACAGGGACGGGACAAAGAGAAAGTGGAGAAGTAGTAGAAGTAATCCTGGTAGTAAGTAGGGTGAATAGTGGTAGACTACAAAGTGGTGGACATACACATCGTTACGATTCTAGGCAGTGTAATTACTATATGCCCCAACTTTGATAATACACAATACACAGGCATTTTATCCTTGCTTTTATGTATTGTATGTTTTTTTTTAAGGCTGTGAGCGCAGAGTGACCTACGCGGTTTTGTTAATGTCACAACTACCAACATCTTCACAACAGTTTGCCGTTGACTGACTTGTCACTCTCGTCAGCGATGAATGCTGATAGTCAGCATATGGTCAGCACATGCTGGCACTGGTGAAGAAACGGGTACTAGGCACGTTTTTGTCGATGTTTCGCTGTTTGTAGAGCTTTATAAAGTAATTCACTTGAAAGCTTTACAAGTAAGCGCTTAAACTGTAAGTGTGGTAGAGCGCCTGGGAAGTAGGAGGTAATCAGCTTTGATTCAGAGTGTAGCTTCAGTTCCACTAATCAGGACTCCTTCACTGTAATCCAGGCACTCGGTACTGTGAAGTGTTGAAGTGTAGTTGTTGGGCTGCGCCTATGTAGACGGGTGAGCGTGTAGTAGGGCAGGGGGTGAGTCAGACTGGGCATTGGTTAACCTTCATTACTGTCCGTCCGGTAGCAGATCCACTGCCCCCCCCTCTCATTGATGCTGCCAACCATCGCTGCTCCTCTCCTCAGTGATGCTGCCACCACCACTCTCTCATTGATGCTGGCAGCATCACTCCACACGTTGTCATACCAGGGTAAAGATGAACTTCCTAATTAGTCCTGGCAGAACTAATTAGTAATATAAGTGCTGAGTGTAGGTGGTGAGTTGGGCCTACCTGGCATGGTCAATGTCAGCTAAGAGGCTGCCACAGTTAAAAGCTCTTCCTCAAGGCACGGTACTCCACCAGTTTGTTTTTCTCTTCAATTAATACTTGTTGTCTTAAGCAAGGATTGTTTTAAGACAGTAGAATCTGTAAGTTTGGACGTAAAAGCCAAGTAGAATCTGTAAGTTTGGACGTAAAAGCCAAGTGGAGTTAACTTGCAGGGTGAATGGGAGGGATACTCCTTTAAAACGTAGGGGAAAGATGTGTGGACAGGAATAAAAGTAGGGTATCCTTTTTCATTGAGTTTCGTTAAATATTTATTTTGGCTTCACCAGATTTACGAAATTTTAAAAATACTACTACAGACCCCCCCATTCAAGGCAGGTGAAATTGCAGATCTAGAGAATGTACAGAGAACCTTTACTGCACGTATAAGTTCCATCAAATACCTTAACTACTGGGAACGCCTGGAAACACTAAACTTGTATTCACTGGAGCGTAGGCGAGAGATGCATCATAATCTACACCTTGAAGTTTCTGTAGGGACTGGTCCCTAATATGCACACATAAATCACTCCATACGAAAGCAAAAGACTTGGCAGACGGTGCAACGTACCCCCAGTGAAAAGTAGGGGCGCCACTGGTACACTAAGAGAAAACACAGTAAGTGTCCGGGGCCCAAGATTGTTCAACAGCCTCCCACCAGCCATAAGGGGCATTACCAGTAGACCTCTGGTTGTCTTCAAGAGGGAGCTGGACAGATACCTAAAGTCAGTGCCTGATCAGCCGGGCTGTGGTTCGTACGTTGGACTACTTGCAGCCAGCAGTAACAGCCTCGTTGATCAGGCCCTGATCCACCGGAAGGCCTGGTCATAGACCGGGCCGCGGGGACGTCGATCCCCGGATTGCCCTCCAGGTAGGTAGGTAGACCAGAATCAAAAGACAGCGGGATGTGAAAATGCCAGCGGTCTCTGGGGTAACTTTATCATAAACCCGTTTGGTTACCATAGCGACCAATTTAGTAGTTCAAAAACTACTGTAGAACCACAAAGCGAATTAGCGGGGGTAAAGTTAGTGTCCATTATTGCGTGAGAGATAGCTTTTAGCGGTGCCCCCCAACCTGGCTGTCCAGTCGAAATGGTTCAATATTAAAAGATGAATGAGAGAGAAA
Source organism: Cherax destructor (assembly GCA_009830355.1). Taxonomy (NCBI): domain Eukaryota; kingdom Metazoa; phylum Arthropoda; class Malacostraca; order Decapoda; family Parastacidae; genus Cherax; species Cherax destructor. Next base: position 490,178 of record WNWK01000319.1, read on the forward strand.
TTGAGATAATGGAGTAAATGCATTTGCATACCAATTATTCCTCGCGTAAGCAGATGTTAAACTTTCGCCAAATTTTCGACTAACTTTGCAGAGGCGAAGTTAGAAGACAACTGAATTTCGCAGCCAAAGTGTGGCCAAGGACTGGGACAGTACGCAGCATCCTGGCCGAGGACACATTTTTTTGTGAGCTAATCTTCATGTTTTTTTTATTTCCTTGATGCGTTAAAGAATAAATATTGTATAGATATATAAATATCTAAATATTATTTCAAGCCTTAAATATTTCAAGCCTCAGTCTATGGAAAGTGTGTTCTTGTCTTGCTAGGCTATTGGTGCTGGTGTTCTCGGTGATCAAATTTCGTGACTCAGATTATCCTATGTTAAATCAATTTGCAACGTCGCTCATTTAATTAATAACCACAACTTGTATGTACTTTCAGTTATATAATGTCGTGCCGAATAGGTAAAACTTGCGATTTTGGCTTAAATAGCAACGCTCTTCTTGCCGAATAAGACAAGCAAAAATTTGTGTATGCAATAATTTCGCAAATATTCAGAACCTAACGAAAAAAATATTTTATTGTTTATTATTAAATATTGTAAACTTGTCTAAAATATATTTAGTTGGATTAGGCTAAATTACGTTGCGCTTGTTTATAATAGGTAAGTTTTCTCATTTTTTTTGGTACAAAATTATTAATTTTTACATTGACGTTAATGAAAAAAAATATTAAACGTATAAGAGAATTTTTTTAGAAAGGACTTAATTTTAAATGAGTTCTTGCTTATTGACCAGTTTTACTTATTCGGCACGACATATTACTGCTTGCAAAAATCATTGGCAGGTTTCCTGAACGATACGAAGATCGGAAAAGTTGTAGGGGAAAAGGGGATGCCCTCGAGGCAAGGGTGGGGGTCCCTCCAGGGCACACAAGTTGGGGGGTCCCTCCAGGGCACACAAGTTGGGGGTCCCTCCAGGGCACACAAGTTGGGGGTCCCTCCAGGGCACACAAGTTGGGGGGTCCTCCAGGGCACACAAGTTGGGGGTCCCTCCAGGGCACACAAGTTGGGGTCCCTCCAGGGCACACAAGTTGGGGGGTCCCTCCAGGGCACACAAGTTGGGGGGTCCTCCAGGGCACACAAGTTGGGGGTCCCTCCAGGGCACACAAGTTGGGGGGTCCCTCCAGGGCACACAAGTTGGGGGGTCCCTCCAGGGCACACAAGTTGGGGGGGCCCCTCCAGGGCACACAAGTTGGGGGGGTCCCTCCAGGGCACACAAGTTGGGGGGTCCCTCCAGGGCACACAAGTTGGGGGGTCCCTCCAGGGCACACAAGTTGGGGGTCCCTCCAGGGCACACAAGTTGGGGGGTCCCTCCAGGGCACACAAGTTGGGGGGTCCCTCCAGGGCACACAAGTTGGGGGGTCCCTCCAGGGCACACAAGTTGGGGGGGTCCCTCCAGGGCACACAAGTTGGGGGGGTCCCTCCAGGGCACACAAGTTGGGGGTCCCTCCAGGGCACACACGTTGGGGGTCCCTCCAGGGCACACACGTTGGGGGTCCCTCCAGGGCACACAAGTTGGGGGGTCCCTCCAGGGCACACAAGTTGGGGGGTCCCTCCAGGGCACACAAGTTGGGGGTCCCTCCAGGGCACACAAGTTGGGGGGGTCCCTCCAGGGCACACAAGTTAGGGGGGTCCCTCCAGGGCACACAAGTTGGGGGGGTCCCTCCAGGGCACACAAGTTGGGGGGGTCCCTCCAGGGCACACAAGTTGGGGGGTCCCTCCAGGGCACAACTTGGCGAGGGGCCACTTTTCCAATAAAACCTTGAGTGTTATAGTAGTGTCATCCACCATGACTTTCATTTTCTTTAGAGATAATTGAAACTCAGTTCTTAAAAAAAAAATATACCCATATTTACCAAAAACGTTTTTTATCATTTGGATAAGACAGCTGTGCTGCTGCTGCCTTGTGACCATTCCATCACGAAGGATGGTGCTCATACGCCAGCCCTGAGCTGGGAGACTCCAGTAGGATAGTGAGGATAGTATTCCAGCAAAGGTTCGTCAGCTCCGGCACTTTATTTTTTTCTTCCAGCCGAGCTGGAGTTACTATCACATACTCGTATACACGGAAGTGCCCCGTTTACCCCCGTCAATTAAATTCGATACTGATAAAAGCGTATGTCTTAATCCCTTCCCCTATCTCAGATCTATATCCTGCCTCCTCTAATTCCCCTTCGTCTTTCTCCTGCTTCCTTCCCTCTCTATCTTTCTCTCCTTTAGTCTTCCCTATGCCTCCTGTGGCTGTTTTCAGTAATTTACAGAGCGAGTGGTGTGTTTACACGCCGGTTTCACTTAAACTGACTTGTGATACCAACGTTTCTCTCGTGTATAGAATAAAGGCACAATGTCGTGACTGGAATACACAAATAACTCGCACATGGGAGAAAAACTTTGTATCGACGTTTTGGTGCGACTTAAACTAGTCAGTGTGACGATTTAATGGTCCAAATCGGACCGAAACGTCGTCATAAGTTTCCTGTGTGCGGGTTATTTCTCGTGTTGCAGCGTTTTGAGCAGTTTTTACTCTAAACTCCACGCTGCCTGACTCAACCATGCAGGAAATCTTTCCTGGTAGTGAGAGGGTGACCAGAGGTTAAAATTCTCGGTCTAGTATGTAATAAGTTTCTTGAAAACTTTACCCCTACCTCCCTCACCCCTACCTCCCTCACCCCTACCTCCCTCACCCCTACCTCCCTTGCCCCACCTCCCTTTGTCCATCCTGTGTTGTTTTCTCTCCATACTTTAAGCTTCTTTGTTGTGGTTAGTGGAAATGGCTTTCACCGGATACCTTCGTATGTTCCCTCACTGTCCTACTGGCGGTCTTTATACTCTGGTGTCCGTTGATATGACCTAGTTTATACCCTGTTGGTCACCCGTTGATGACCAACAGGGTATAGAGCCAGTACACAGCAAACAACTAGGTAAGTAAGTAAGTTTATTCAGGTATACACAAATACATTTACATACATTATCATACATAGCAGCATATGTGTAGAGAACCTAGGGTAACCCAAAAAAGTCAGACAGTGACTTATTTCCATTGGGGTCCTTAAAGTATTTGGAATCTGCTCTGGGCCTGGTCCCAGGTCTACACTATATCGTACTGGAGTCAGATATATGGTAAGACATGTAAACTACGGAGTTACTCGGTGAAAAGCTGGGACACAACAAGAGAATGTACGACAACTCATGGTTAAGGATCACTCTACTTCCTATCAGCGGATATCAGAAGGGAGTTGGACCACTACCTCTTATGAAGTGCCAGATCCACCAAGCTGTGATGGCTATGCGGGGCCAGCGGACTGCCAACAGCAATAGCCTGACTGAATGAGCAATACACAGAAAGGCTTGGCCCCAGACCAGGCTATTTGTGAAAAAAAATTATGCAGGTCATAGATATGCCAGTTTTGAATTTCTTGTATCTTTTATTTTGTACTGGTAATGCCTTCCCCCCCACCTGGTGGGCGAAACAGTCTTGTGAACATCCTAACACCCGTCAGTCGACGTACTGTTACTATTGCGTTAACCGACGTTCATATCTAAATTCACCGCCATCCATCACTGACCTGACTATACATTTTTGTATAATTATGAACAAAATATAACTGTTTCGTTTTCCAAATTCGCGCGTGATTTTTTTCCCCTGTGCAAAGTTCACGTACGCTGTAGTTACTGTTCAATATGTACGTGTTCACGAGAATATGGTGTGCTCCTTGTGAAATACTTACGTGTAGTGTTTGAATAACGAAGAAACGTGAAGAATTACACATGTGCAACATTCTGGGTATCTTTATTTGTAGACGTTTCTGCTGGACGTCCTTCACCTGTCGCCGGTATATAAGCGCCAAGCTTCGGTTCCTTCAAGACTACGGTACTCTTCAACTCCGAGGCTGAGGGACTCGTTACTTCATCTTTTGTATGTTAATTCCTCACATGGTCCTTGTATCGATGAAGCCAGTGGTTGGCGAAGCTTCTACATATAAAGATACCCAGATGTTTCACTTGGGTCTAATTCTTCGTTTTGATGGTATTGTATACCATTTATGTACAATGAAGAAACGTTTTGCCTCTAATGGTTTCGTGGCGAAACGTTTCCTCGGTAAAGTACCATAAGATTGTGTATGTCTTGTTTCACATTGATCGGTATTTTATATAACGTTTCGCTCACTAAATGACCTGTTGGCGCCCCCCAGTGGTGTGTAAGTAACCTGTTGCCCCCCCCCAGTGTTGTGTAAGTAACTTGTCCCTCCCCCGGGTGTTGTGTAAGTGATCTGTTGGAAATGTTAAAGTATCTTGGCAATGGTTCTCGTGTTGACAATTGTTTTCTTCCACAGAGTGAAGTGACCTACCCTCCACCAGCACCCTCCAGGGACACTGGTAAGTTGCTCATCCACGTCATGGTTTTTTTGAAGGTTGCTCATCCACGTCATGGGTTTTTTGAAGGTTGCTCATCCACGTCATGGTTTTTTGAAGGTTGCTCATCCACGTCATGGTTTTTGAAGGTTGCTCATCCACGTCATGGTTTTTTGAAGGTTGCTCATCCACGTCATGGTTTTTTTGAAGGTTGCTCATCCACGTCATGGTTTTTTTGAAGGTTGCTCATCCACGTCATGGTTTTTTTGAAGGTTGCTCATCCACGTCATGGTTTTTTTGAAGGTTGCTCATCCACGTCATGGGTTTTTTGAAGGTTGCTCATCCACGTCATGGGTTTTTTGAAGAAAGCGTCTGGTGATGGCAATTGGGACAGCTGGTATACAATTTCAGAGTTGCATTATCTGGCCGGGAAATTCATGGAATTTTGAATGGTCATTTGGAACTTCAGAGAGTTGAGGAAAATAGAAAATTGGGCAGTGTATAAGCTTATCTGTGTTACATTGGACGTTACCTTGATCAGCAGACTTGATATCTTGAACATTATCTTGATCAAGAGACCAGGTGCGTTGTAATTTGAATTTTGACAAAACATTTTTCTATTGTTTAAACATTCAAACGTACGTACGTACGTTGTTTGTGTGCGAGAGAGATAGAGAAATAGAGAGAAATAGAGAAAACGTTTCGGTTCTGGGACCTTGATCACTTCTAATATACAGAGGTTCATGTAGGTTTGCCAGGACGGGTCCTGGCCCGGGTCTTCTCCATGTGGTGACCCGACAGTGGCTCCCGAAGGAGTGTCAGAGTTGGTACAAATGATGTTTACACCCCTATGGCGGGGGCAGCCCTATGACAAGGGCGCGGTGATTTTAAACTCCAGTTGAGCCATTCCTGGCACTCAGGCCGCAGCCCGAGTGCCAGAACGACTCTGGAGATTCTCTGGAGGAGTGTTGAACACCTAACGTTTTAACGGAAGTGTCATATAGAGAGTTGTTGTTTAATGTTCGCCAGTACACGGCCTGGCATGGGTCTTTATCACAAGATGACCCGTCGGTGGTGCAGCATGTAAGCTGCAGGCATGGTTGTAGCCGGGGTCTGTGGTCGCAGCTGCACTGACGTGCTCATCTCAACTTTCCTCGCTCTACAGTGTAACTCTCTGGACTCTGGATCTCGTGGTAGGAGTGGGGGGGAGGGGGGTCACGCAGTCGCCTTGACCATTCCCACGGCGAACATTCAAGTGGTATGAAGAAATAAGACATGTACAACATCTGGGCATTTGTAGACGTTTCGCCAACCCAGTGGCTTTATCAATACAATACAAGGACATAATCTGAAGAATGTAAAACTGTATACAAAAGATGAGGTAATCAGTCCCTCAGCCTAGGAGTTGAAGAGCACCGTGGTCTACAAGGAACTGAAACAGTCATGGAGCTTGGCACTTAAGACAGTATATATAGGCGGAGAGTGAGGTGACCTGAAGAATGCCATATTGGGATGATGACTGGTAGACAACGGAATCACGTGACTCCTGTGTTAGGTAGGTGATGCTTTGCCTGGTTGAGTATCATGAATACTTTTTTTTTTTTTTAATTTTGTAGTTTCCAGTGTTATGTTTTATAGTGACGGCGATTACCGAGGCTTCCAGACATCGTCGGCGTCTTAAGATTGTCCCTTTGAAGTCCCTATGGAGGACACAGGCGTACCTAAAGTCGTCTCTGTTGCTGGCATTTCGATGTTCGTTCAGGCAGACCGAAAGATCTCTGCCCGTTTCCCCTAAATATTTCTTGGGACAGTATTCACAGGGGATGGTGTAGACGCCCGCTGTGGAATTTAGTGTGGGGCTACGTTTCATAGCGAGGTCGTTGATAGATGTGTTTATAAGAGGAAACATTTGTTTTCTTCGCAAGTACCTGGTGAGTATTCGTGGCAACATCACCACATGATCTATGATCTTCTTAGAGGACTGTTCACGTGTCTTTCTAAGCCAATTTGTCGGTATCTATTACCAAGGTTTATACTTGTATAATGTACGTATATATATTATAATATATATGCACGAACTACAACACAGAGGAAGTTAGTGAGGACGGTAGTATTACTGAGAGTGCTGGGAGAGATACTGAGTTTTAAGAAGTAGGGAGGGCTGCTGGTGCCATGGTACCCCCCTCCCTCACTATATCTGAGCTTATCACTAGCAACAGGTGGCCAATATTTGCTTCCATCTTTTAACACAGTAAACAAAGTCGAGGCGGTGGATGTCGACACTTGATGCTCCTAGCGCTGGGTTCTCGCTCTGTATATTGCCCTTACTCTATACTCGCATATCACACGCATCCACACGAGTGCACTCACCAGTATATAAGAACATAAAGGAGGAACGCTGCAGCAGGTCTATTGGCCCATATAAGGCAGAGCCTTGTCAAAACCACCCATCTATTAGTCTAACCTTTTCCCTCAGGTACTATATACACATGTGGAAAAATACACTTATGTAGTTTAGGACATTATTAAAGGAAACGTTTTGCCAAGAGTGGCTTCTTCAGTCCTAATACAGAGATAAATAAGAAATTAGTACTGTATATAGAGTAGGAGTCAGGTGGAATATCGCGTAGATAACAAGAACGGAGGAACACTGCAGTAGGCCTCTTGGCCCATACTGGGCAGGTCTTTCACAAATCCAATAGCAGCAGCAGTAGTCGTTGTGGTAGTAATAAGTCTGGCGAGACGGGTTGGGTTTGAGAAGGACCAGTCAACATCATGTCACAGCGGTCTCCAGTATGGGTAATATCCTATTAATTAGCAATTTGGAAAGAGTGTAACTTCCGGACTATTGATGGATAGTGTTACTGACAGCAGTTCGGGCAGCTTCTATACACTTTCGCAGACTTAAATCTTCTTCCTTAATGACTAGTCTGAGGGACTGACCTCCTCAAAATTGTCTGTACTTTGCTGAAGAAGCCTACTGTGTAGGGGAAATGTTTCGGAATAGATACCCAACTGTTGCACATGTCTTACTTATCAACTTGTCTGGATTGAAGACCATTTTGATATTCGTTCTTTGTATTGGACTGAAGAAGCCACTGGCTGTCGAAACGTTTACCCAGTAAGGATTCCCAAATGTTGCACAAGTCTCTCATTCTTAAACTTGTCAAAGTTGCAATCCGAGGCTTGGATGGTAATGTCAACTTTCTTAGGTTTGTCTCATAAACTTGTTTAACGGGGTTTAAAGCCTTTACAGGGCAGTAGGGTCATGCAGCCTGTTCCCCAAACAATAATTTGATCCCTAAAATAGGGATTAGACTGTCAGGTGTATTTCTCTCGGCGTTTATATGTTGTGTATATATAGCCTCTCCAGTAAAGTTTGATACATTAGTCCTTGTGCGTATCATTTGTAAATATTCAACAATTTTTTTGAATGAAGGACATTTATAAATAAAACATTTCTGAATACAAAGAACGTGTATATCATTTCCTTAGTTCATGATAAAACGAAAACGCAAACTATCCAATAGCACTAACGACTTCCTGACAAAATCTCTGGCGGAGGTGCTGCCAAATGTCTGCCGTAATAGCTGCAGTAAAGCCAGTAGGAATATCGTGGCCTGGGAATATCCAGAGTGACGGGGTGGTGGTGGCATCGTGGTGGTGACGGTAGTGGTGTGGTGGTGGAAGGGGCTGACGGCGGCACTGGGGGCCAGGTGGGGAGAGCCATGTTCTTTCTTCATTCGTCTAGGATTAAAGATTGTCCCGAGGGGTGGACATTATTAAGGAGTGTCGCACATCCTGCGAGGGAAAGTATCACCATGTACACTGTTCTAAACACTACACACAATCCTGTTGTAAACAGTGAACACTTGTAAACGCAACACGGTGTGGAAAACTTTTCTAGGCAGCTGGTGTTAAACTTGATACTCAAATTTATCAAATCTTACGGACGATGTTTGGAAAAACAGGTATGGGGAAGTAGCGCAGCTGGTGATGGGTAACGGAGTGAGGGCAAGTAGATGGGCGAAATGTTCAGTCAGTCTGTCTAAGGCTACCCTTGCCCTGTGATGTTTCTAGTGTTAGAGCTCCTGAGCATCTCAGATTCTCTTGTTCTGAGGTAACTAGATTGACATCAGCCCATGATTGACGCATGCATTCAGTATTCTCTCTCTTCTGCTTGACTAAATCACAGTATCATAGCTGCAACATTTCACAGTTCAAACGATGAAGCCTATGCCGATGTTTCGATTCCTTATAAACATTTGTCTAGTGACAATGACTTTCGTCCAGGATGGACATGTTTTTCTCAACGTCATTGAGAAACTCTTATTTGTGTTCTCCAGTGCCTATAAAGTCTTCAGGGAGGAGAAACTGGTTGTTGTGATGGCTATGTAACCCGCCAACAGCCACAGCCTGGTTGAACACACAAAATAAGAATGAGCAGTTCAGCAGGCTTACTGACCCATGCTAGGTCGGGCCAGAAGGCCCTGCATCAGACCATTGAGAGGCCTGGCCACAGACCAGGGTACGAGAATACACTCTGGAAATGGGTCACAGGTATATACTAACCGCCAGGTGCTGGGAGGGGGCCCTGGGCAGGGGAGGTGCCCTGGGGCTGGGAGGGCCCTGGGCCTGGCAGGGTCCCCACGGCCACCAACATAAAATATAATAATCTGGCTTATCTCGTCCTCCCTCTTTATCACATTTATGAAATTCAGTGTGAACTGGGTGGAGAGCACGGCATGTAGTGGGCTGTGTGTTGTGTAAAGCTGGTCAGTGTGTGTGGGCGGACGGACGTAGTGGATGCTGGCGTGGGTTGAGTGCATGAATGTTGGGCGTGGGAAGAGTGGATGACTTCTCGGTATGGGCGTGGATGGATGGATGAGGGCGTGGTGTAGGCGTGACTGTCACGTCATGGGGTGTCAGTGTTACATTACAACTGCCGGATGTCACAACTTGTTAAATAAAAGTTCCCCCTCGGGCGTCGTTCCTTTGTTGCTGTACTTGTAGGTTCTCCTTACTCTTTAGTACGATTTTGTAGCTGTTGAGTTGTACTCCTTGTTTCTGGGGAGAGGGGGTTGAATTGGTGCTTCTGGCCTGCCTTACAACCTTAGAATTAGATTTGTAGTTCTCATGGCTGGCGTACTAGGACTGGTCTGGGACCGGGCCGCGAGGGTGATAACTTCCTGAATGGTTGAGATCAGGAGGAGTTTAAGGTACAATCCCTCAGCCTAGAGGGACTGATTACCTCAAACTACTCCTGTGTTGCACAAGTCTGTAATTTATCAACCTGTCGGTTCTCTGAACCAGTTATCTACACTTCCTTGAATGGCACAGGTAAACCACAGGAATGGAACTACTTGTTCGTTAGCAGTGTCGTTTATAGACATTGTGTAATTGTGAAGTTAGGAAGTATTTCTTCAGTCTTCGATGAAGAGGTGGTGGAGGCACTGTATACACAGCTTCAAGAGCATACATGGTGGGGTACTTTGAGGTCAGAAATCGATAAAAACCGGTCGATAAGTGTTAAGAGCCGGGGCTGGGAGCGGCGGTTCGATCTGCGTAAACTAACTAGACGAGTGCAGGTTAACATGTACACCTGACAGCCGGGAGTTGTCGCTCCACCCAGTATTCACTAAACAAAGGTCCGTCTTTGGAAAAGTGTTTGTTTACATGTTCCTTTATTTCTTATCAGTGTTTCGCCTACACAGTAGGCTTCTTCAGTCAAATACAAAGGCAGCAGGTAGTTTATACTTGTATATTGCGTGTTTGTAGTATGTATTTTCGCGTCATGTATTGTTGTTGTTGTGTATATAAAGTAATTTACCAGATTCAGCAGCACTGTAAAAGTGTTGCGGTGACGCTGCTTAGCATTTGTTGCAGTCTAGCCGCCCCCTTGCCCTGGTTTTGACCAGTCCCATTTGGTTATAAGGAGCCCCTGGTTGTAAACAGCCCCTTGCGCATTTACGTGAGCTGTGTACACAGATACTACGCCGCCTGGTGTGTATATAGCCTGTGCATACTTAATATCACGTCCTAAATACAGAAATCGTCAACTCGTCTCCAGGCAGACTAGTCCACCAATCATCGCCTATTTCATCATCAATTGTGTGAACATGCGTATTCATTAATTCCCAGATACTGTTTACTACGAGGAGCTACCACTTGTCCCCATTGGCCCTGTTATTCTCCCGGGTGGTCAGTTGCACCTGACAGCGTCTCGCCTGACCTCCACCGCTACATAGTCTCGTTCTCGTTCCCTGGTGGGTGAAGCGTATTCTTTTTTTTTGATAACCGTGTCATACTTTGTGTTAGCACTAAGGTTCATGCTTGTATAAGGACGGGTGTACGTGGTGTTAGGATGAACGAGCCATACACAAGGACGGGTACACGCGGTCTTCATTTATAGCATAGACGTACAACGATCCTTCAGGCGCTCTCTAACAGTGAACAACGACCAAAAAAAAGACTAATTTTTTTCGTTCGTATACTCGATGATTTAAAAGTAATTGTGATACGTCATGCTGGGTCAGCACGAGACTCGTAACGGTCAGTGAATTCACGTAGGGAGACGGTGAATCAGTAACGGTTATTGGTAAGATACAAATACTACTACTGACAACAGCCTACTGTGTAAACAAAACGTTTCGGAGTAAAGATACATAACTGTTGCTCATGTCTTACTTATCAACTTCAAAAACCGCTCATAGTTTGTTGTGTAGGGGGGTGGGAGGAGTTAGTTTTTTTTTTTGCATCAGCATCTATGAGTTTTTTTTTAATACACCAGTTGATGCATGCCGACAACCGCTGAAGGTCGAGGCAGAATCTGGCGGTGTTAAGTTTATATTTATTTATATATGGTCTTTCTATGTTATTTATAACGCTTTATTTATACTTTTCATGCTTTTGTTACTCCATGAGGACATTCACAGCTTAGAAACTCGCCTCGAAACTATATAACAACATTCTCTGTCCCCCCCCCTCCCATCGCCTCTCATCATGAATTGCTTTTATTAGCATTGTTAAAACATTACAGGAGTTGCTGTAGTTTCCCATTGCTTGAAAGTTTGGTACACAGCTACGGTCATCAGCGTGAGACTCGGGATCCCAGTTCATCCCGTGTATTAGAAAGCTTTCTTACGAAGATAGGCGGAGGACACTGAACTTGCACTCTGGGAAGACGTAGAACTAGGGAAGATATGATTCAAGTGTTCAAATAGAAAACGAGAATAAATGCAGAGGATGTAAATAACGAGCTGAAGATATGTAACAAAGGCGGGACTTGCGGCTATGAATTCGCGTTGCACAAAAGATTACATGGAACTGCTGAGCTGGCAGTAGTTGAGTGAAACACTCCCAGGTAGCGTCAAACAGCCATTTCCTATCAACTCTAATTCTCAGAGTATTTTGTATTTCATGGGTATGCTGCACACTATGTAGGCTAACGTGCTACAAAAAGCAACAGCCTGACTGATCAGGCTGTCGCCGGGAAGACTCGAAATCAATCGCTGGTTTACAAAACTTGATCGGTTCCTGAAAGAAATTACTGCTTGATCTGGTTGTGGTGGCTGCGTCGGACAATGTTGAGAACGCTGACAGCTTGACGGACGAGGCCCTCGATAGAGGGGCCTGGTCTGGTTCACGTGGTGATAATCTACATAAATATCTACGGGTAGTGTAGCAGTGCAAAGTACCATTAGCAAGAGCCCTTAGTATTCTGTGGAGAAAGAGCTTAGATCTAGGTGAAATTCCAGAGGCCTTAAAGAGTGCAGACATAGCTCCTTTGCATAAGGGAGGTAGTAGAGCACTAGCTAAAAATTACAGACCAGTAGCCCTCACTTCTCACATCATAAAAATCTTTGAAAGAGTGATGAGACGGCAGATTACAAAGTTCATGGACCAGCACAACCAACATAACCCGAACCAGCATGGCTTTAGAGCGGGTCGATCATGCCTGTCACAGCTGCTGAACCATTATGACAGAATTACGGAGGCATTGGAGGACGACCAAAACGCAGATGTGATTTACACAGATTTTGCAAAGGCGTTTGACAAATGCGATCATGGAGTGATAGCGCACAAAGTGAGGGCCATAGGCATTACGGGGAAGGTAGGCAGATGGATTTTTGAGTTCCTAACACAAAGAACACAAAAAGTAGTAGTGAACAGGGCAAGATCCAGCATCAGCGAGGTCAAAAGCTCAGTGCCCCAAGGCACTGTCCTGGCACCTCTGCTGTTTCTCATCCTCATAGCAGACATAGATAAAAACACCCAGCACACTTTTGTATCATCATTTGCAGATGACACTAAAATAAGCATGAAAGTCACTACGGTAGAGGACACTGAAAAATTACAGGAGGACATAAGCAAGGTCTTCCAATGGGCAGTGGAGAACAACATGACGTTCAATGGTGACAAGTTTCAGCTGCTTAGGTATGGAAAAATGAAGAACTCAAAAGGAACACTATATACAAAACGCAAGAGGGTCACCACATAGAACGAAAGGAACACGTAAAGGACTTAGGAATAATTATGTCTGCTGATCTGTCGTTTAAAGACCATAACAAGACAAAGATCACAACAGCCAGGAAGATGACGGGGTGGGTATTGAGAACTTTCAAAACAAGGGAAATAATGCCGATGGTGACACTATTCAAATCGCTAGTGCTCCCTCACTTAGAATACTGCTCAGTGCTGACGGCCCCGTTCAGGGCAGGAGAAATAGCAGAGCTGGAACAAATCCAGAGATCGTTTACGGCTCACATTGAGCCATTGAAACATCTAAATTATTGGGAACGCCTTCAAGTCTTGAACATGTACTCATTGGAGCGGAGGAGAGAGAGATACATGATAATATATACATGGAAAGTACTTGAGGGCCTGGTCCCAAATCTGCACACTGCCATAACAACATACTGGAGTGAGAGATATGGGAGAAAGTGTAAAATAAACCCAGTGAGGAGCAGGGGTGCGGTGGGGACAATACGGGAGCACTGTATTAACATCCGGGGTCCCAGACTATTCAACATCTTACCAGAAGATATCCGAAACACGGCTGGAACCAGTGTAGAAGCCTTCAAGAGGAAACTGGACAAATATCTTCACCAGGTGCCAGATCAACCAGGCTGTGATGGATATGTGGGGCAGCGGGCCTCCAGCAGCAACAGCCTGGTTGACCAGGCAAGCACCAGACGAGCCTGGTCCATGGCCGGGCTCAGAGAGTAGATACTCTCGAAACTCTTCAAAGGTATATCAAAGGTATGGAGATTGTTTTGGCTACACCTGAGTCGTTGCATTCCCCCAGGTGTCATGGGAGGAGCTCCCACCACCTAGCATGATAACCTTCAAGCCAGGGTCTTGTTACCTCACCTGGGTGGAGTATGTACCTCTCGCTCGGTCCTCATAGCTGCCAAAAATCATACTCCTTCGGGATATTAGTTCTTGTTTTTCTGGTTAGCCGGCTCCGCATTGTGATAGAGGACGGCTATCTGTATTAGCCTTTTTCTCTTACACCTGATAAGTCTATTGATCTTAAGGAAAAGTTGACTCATGGGCTCTGGGGCATAGCAGTCTCCTTGTACCCAGGTGTGGGTAAGGTCCATCTTACCATGTTAGGAGTGCTGGTTACTGTTCCTTGTATACCCAGGTGGGCCACTGCTAGACTTTGGTAGGAAGAGCAAAATACAGGTCACCTTATAGGGTTCTTTAATACGACCTCTACCACCACCTGGGACGAGATGATTCTTATAATTTGCAGGAACTGCACAAATGGTTTCAGACAGTTTTCTCCTGCAATACCCTTGCGATTACCAACATCCTGACTGATCAGACCCATTTGTAGGATACTTATCTATTTCCTTCCCTGGTATTTGTGAGAGACCAGTCGGGTTGCCCCACGTATGGATCCCTGAAAATGACCTGAGGAAGATGCTGTTAGTGGTAGGGGGGATTGTTTTGGTGTTCAAAGTCTTGAAACTTTTCCTGGACCTCTTTATCTCATGGACCTTTCCATTCAAAAGGATTCCAGCAGGGAAGATAGGGAGGCTCAAGCTCTTGGGTCCCACCATTCACGTCAGGTCCCACAGTCATAAAATCAACGTATGGCTGTACCTCTTATTAAAGATACAATTATTTTAATATAAGAAAGCGATTTTATTCAGTAAGAGTTTATGTACAGACACATCATGGAGAATGGACAGGGTGATTCGTGTAGGCTACTGCGTTATCACTTGACTGCGCTAATGACCTTGCCTGTGCCTTTGCGCCACCTTTTAGACAGAGATAATATAAATCTTGTTTTATAATAAGTGGCCATAGGTATTCTTATTTGCGAGGCTCTTCAACTACGACGACAGGAGTTCAGAGTGGTTTGTGGAGGATATTTATAAAATGTGTCGTAGCCAAGTGGTTGTATCATGGAAAAAAATGCAGAACAAGATTTTATTGGTATAGTTTAATCCTACATAAGGATTTTTAAAGCCGCGATAAAGTTCGACACACATAAATGTTGTCCAAATAAAACTTTATCCTGTAACTCATCAAGTCTTAAAACGGTAAATATTCAGATGAGGTCCTTTGTAATCTAGGCTTAATTCCTTAAAATGTCCAATATTAAGTGGGGATGGGGTTGCTATGGAGATATTTGTATTTTGTGCAAATGATAAAGTAACCTAACGAAACCCAAAATATTCCAAACTTTTTAAAAAAGACCAAATGTAACTTAGCCTACTCCAGTAGTTATGGAACTGGGTGTGTATCGTTACGTTTGTGATTGGCCGAGGCTCGTCAGCTGACTCGGTACTAATCGTTGATTGGCCCTGACGCGGCATTAGTAAAAACGTCTTTTCGGATCTCCTAAAATAACACTTTGAAAAAGATGTAGCAATGTTTGCTGGGTATAAATATCTTGGTTGTATTTTTAAAAATGAAATGCGGCAGTTCTTGATGCCTTTTGAGTTTAGAGACCTTTTCTACTTTAGCCACCCGGCCTTGGGCCAGGCTTGTCTGGTCAACCAGGCTGTTGCTGCTTGCTGCCAGTGGCATATGGAATATGTAGATGTGATGATTCCAAGATCCTGCGTCTGTCTTTTGCTGCTTGGCGGTAAGTCGTGCGATTTTTTAATTACTTTTTATATCATTGACTTTATAATATAAAGGAAGCCTTAGATGTATTCCTATTAATCCCTTTTGCTGCTATTCTATTCTTTTTGTGCATCCATATACTCTCGCATTCTTCCGTCCACAGGAAGATAGGGGGTGCACAATGAACTAGTCACTTCAGCGGAAAAAATCTAGATCTAAATTCGGATGGCCTAGGATGACATTGGGAGATTGCTGATCAATGGTGTAGTGATATGAACCGTTCCGGTCTAATTTACTAGACTGAGGCGAGGGTTGCAAATTCCAATTTCCTGCCATTGAAACACAACACCAAAGCCTTAGGTGTCAAACTGTATTAAATAAAGCGGTTTTAAACTTTATGGAATACGAGGCACGCATGAATGGCTTTCCCGCGGGGCGTTGTGTGGCGGCCGTGTAGGGGAACTCTGGGATTGCTCAACCTGGGAAAAACGCGTGTTGTGCTTACATTAAACGTCAATATAAAGGTTCTTGAGATGGGGAGACTGGAGCAGTTTGCACTGCGGAGTTTCGTGGGCCACAGTTCAATTATAATCTCACTGTGTGCAGACATTACCGTTACGGGGTCTGGCGCCCATTAGGATTCATTGCCACTATCACAAGCGCTGTGCTGTCCTCGTTCCTTGACGATAGCCTCATCGTCATAGCGAAGTCTTCTACCTCAGGCTGACAGATTTCATAACCTCGTGTTTGCAAAACATCCTGTGTGATGACGTACAATAAGGAAACATAGCCAGCTTTCCTTCCCATTGTGTAACTGTCGTAGGGAATAGAGCAGCTGCACACTGCGGGTGTATCAAAGAATAAGAAAAATGTCTTGTCTTTAAGTAGCACTCGACCTGTGTTGGCCTGCCAGTGGCTGTTATAAAAATGTGCCATATCTTCATATTCTCGACTCCATATTACCTACAGTATTCTGTTTTTACGCCTGTGCAACTGTTAGATTACTTCAATATGCACCTCGTATCCATCTTGTGGTCGGTAGTCCCGAGACTACAAGAGGCTATGTTCGTTCCCCCGAGACTACAAGAGGCTATGTTCGTTCCCCCGAGACTACAAGAGGCTATGTTCGTTCCCCCGAGACTACAAGAGGCTATGTTCGTTCCCCCGAGACTACAAGAGGCTATGTTCGTTCCCCCGAGACTACAAGAGGCTATGTTCGTTCCCCCAGACTACAAGAGGCTATGTTCGTCCCCCGAGACTACAAGAGGCTATGTTCGTTCCCGAGACTACAGAGGCTGTTTTCCCGGACTACAGAGAGCTATGTTCGTTCCCCGAGACTACAAAGAGGCTGTTCCTGTTACCCCGAGACTACAAGAGGCTATGTTCGTTCCCCCGAGACTACAAGAGGCTATGTTCGTTCCCCCGAGACTACAAGAGGCTATGTTCGTTCCCCCGAGACTACAAGAGGCTATGTTCGTTCCCCCGAGACTACAAGAGGCTATGTTCGTTCCCCCGAGACTACAAGAGGCTATGTTCGTTCCCCCGAGACTACAAGAGGCTATGTTCGTCCAAGGACGACCAACTGTTTGTACACGGTTCCTAACAGAGTATTCTAGTTTGTATGAAAGCTTGAAGAGAATGGGTGGGTGTGGGCTACCATTAAAGAGAGCTGCTGGTGGAGCCTGTGTAAATAACCACTTGCTGAGACTGTTGACTCTGCTGATAAAGCCAGAGTTGGGAGATGTCTCTCTCCGCCCGCCTACTCTATTCTACAATAACCACTGGGTTAGTATGTTTAATAGCCACTGGGTTATTAGTTATTAAGAGTGGTTATTAACAGTTAAAATACCGGTCTAGGTTAAATGCGCTCTAGGCTAAATAAGCTCTAGGTTAAATAACCCTGCTAAATTTATTATGCAATATTTGGGTGTTCTGAGCCAGGTAATCTAAATATTTTGGGTTGGTAGTGACAAGTCAGACGGTCTCGCATTACAAGGATCATAGTAATGTTATCGCAACGGCAAGGATAACTAGAACATTCAAACCAAATGCCTCTGGGGTCAGTGCCCCAGCGGCCCGGTACTAGACCAGGTCAACGAGGCTGTTAGTGCTAAGAGCACGTAATTAAATATATGCACCACAGCCCGGCTGATAATGAACCAATTTGAACTTTAGTTTCTTCTTGAAAGTGATAGAAAGGAGAACATTATATTATTACCATTCCTGGGGAAACTCTAAACTCGTATGGTTATTAGTGTCTAGGAAATAAAAAAATTTCTCATGAGAACATGTGATCTGCAGCAGACCACTGGCCCATGCTAGGCAGGTTCAACTCCCCACTCTTGTACCTGTCGAATCAGTTTTTAAAGCTACCCAAAAGAAAGGTAGCTCCAGTTCCTCGGATCCCTAGCCCTTCAACAGCATCAAGGCACCTCCTTGAAGGGTAAGAGGAGTGTATGTGATGCATGGTTATTGTACTCGTGATGACACGTGACACCTAACACTTGAAATGCTTGTGGCAACACCAATTGTTTTTTTTTTTAGACTCTTTGGGAAACTTTCTGATGATAAACACTTTAATAAATCTTCTCCCCGCTTTGTGAATTTTAAGTCAGCGTGAGAAGAAAAAGAAATCTATTTTGTACTGGAGTGAAAATAGCGTTAATGTTGTCGGTAGCAGGAGAGGCTTCCTGTTGCCAGACGCTGAGCAGTGGTATTATTATCCTCGTCTCTGCAGTCTTAAGTTTAAGGAGTTTTTGTTTATATCAACATGTTCTCTGCCTTCCCATGTACTGCTAGCTTGCATCCTTTGTGCTAAAATATTTTATTTTTTCTCGACAGCTTACTTGTCAGTCTTAGCTAACTAGTTTAAGTTAAATTTGCATTTTTTTTTTACAGCCACATTTTCATTTTTAAATTTTAGTTTTGGCTCTTCACAGTGACTACATTAAGGAGAGTATTATAGGAATACAATGGAAGCAAGTGGTATAAAATTCAACATTGGACATGCTTTACCTTAGAGTTTTCCAGAGCTTTTTTTCTACTCCCAGAACCCGGCCTTGGGCCAGTCTAGTTTGGTGCTTGTCTGGTCAACTAGGCTGTTGCTAGTGACGCATATCATCACAGCAGAAGTTATCTAGCGTCTGGTGAAGATGCTTGTCAGTTTCCTCGACTTCTACACTTGTCCCAGCAGTGTTTGATATCTTCTGGTAAGATGCTGAATTGTCTGGGGCCACGGATGTTGATGCAGTGTTCCCTTAGTGTCTATTGTACTCCTGATTTTCACTGGGTTTATTTTACATTTCCTCCCATATCTCACACATGTATGAATATATTAATATGCATTCTTGACACCTCAGTTACTCGTATTGTAAGTTGAATTCTTAATTTAGGCAATTTTCAATGTATGACAGTCTAATGAAGTTAGTTTTGATGTAATACTAGTTACTTCTTATGAAAGATCAACGCCCAGCACGGGAACTTAATTGCGTTGGTGCCCGGGACATGTAAAAGTTCTAGATATTGAACTGACAGAAGCTGAGTCGAAGGCTTCCCTAATCTTCACTCTTGGCAGACTTGTCTCGGTGACTTTCCTATTACACATTCTTCATCTATCAGTGTGTCCTTGTGAAGTGGCGGGCCCAATGGATGAGAGTTCCTCGCAAAAAGCGTCACTGCGAGATGTTTCTCCGTAAATCAAAAGTGTGATACACACCACCCCATTTGTCCTGTTTCCTGACAAATCTTGCCTAACCTAACACATCCTTAACCACCCACTCCTGTGGCTCTTGTGCTGCTGACTGTGCAGCACATTTTAGGTATTTGCCCACTGCTTCAGTCTTTTCGCCTGTTTAAAATGGCACTTCTGCATTTAATTCGTTTAATATATAGATACTATGGCTCTTGTAACTAAATATTTTATTAACTCGGACATGGTAACAATATAATATCTCATAATGTCAAGAGCAGTGATCAAGTCCATTTATGCAGCGAGGTGATAACCATCTTGGTCATTGATCTTAACTTTTCTTATATCGGTTTAATGTCTTGTACAATTCAGTCTAATTCAATCCCCTGTCACCAGCGCCGATGCCTATGTAGCAATGCATTATAAGTATTGTTTGAACTGCGAGTCCTTGACTCAAGTTTGTATTTATGCAGATTGTTTACGTGATACCTGTAATTTTACAGCAAATTTATCAGGACAGCCGCAGCAAGTTCGCTGAACATTGGTAATGACGACAGCAAATTATCAGTAAACGTTTAATGTCCCGAGTATTGAATAACCAGGTTGTAGGTGCTTGGTAAACCGTACAAACTGTTTTTGTTAGAACGTTGTACATTTTAAATCTATATTTAGGCTTCGTACGTGAAAGTCTAACCAGGAATGTAAGATGGAAGTACAACATTCTTTGTTATGGATGCTTGATTTTGAATTCTAGACAGTTTTGTTAGAATTTGGCATTGACGTGTACGAAGTGCAGATATTGATTCTTATTTTAAATAGTTCTTTTCGGCATTCTGGTGGTTTTGTCATCGCTGCATTGCTCGACACTTTTGTAAATTACCTTGAATAAATGGTATCAGGGTCCAGGGACTTATTACCCAACAGTATGTAGTATATGTATGTTCTGCAACATGTCTGTTACATATATGTAGTTACATGTACTCTTTAAAATGTATTTCCGAAACCTAGTTACAAAATTGTTCTTCATGGAGGAAAAAAAAACAACTAGCTGTTTCTCAGTGTTGTTGCACCACACAGGATGTATTTCGTACATCAGGTAATGAAATCAGTCAACCTGGGCTGGAGTGGGTGTCATGATGACAGGGTATATTCATGGGGTATTGTAGGCTGGCAGGATGGGGATAATTATGCCCATGGGTAATGGGTGTGGCGAGTTCGCAGGATAGTGTCAATCCATGGGGGGTCTCCCGCCCCCTTCCTGGGGCCATTTACCATGATTTTTAGTAATAAACCCAGGATTAATGCAGCCAGGCATGAAGTGGTAATATTCCCTCGATAGTAGCCACTAAAGTGATACCGCAGCCGCTGTAAAGATGATCTAATTGCCTCATGGTGTTAAGGATCATATTGCGTGTTGTCAAAGAGCGGGAAAGGTTCTATGGTAAAGTGGTTCTTGACATTATCTTGGCTTCGCTTCGCTAAGATCATGGTCTTGTCTAGCACACTATTGACCAACCCAAGAGTGGATTATGTCCCTTTCATCCACAAAAGCTCGCCAACCACCCTCCCACCAACCACGAGATTCTCCCCTTCCTTTACTACCACCCATTAAGAGCCTCCCCTTTCGTCCCCTCCCTCTTTCTCCCTTCACTTTATCTCCTAGCTCCCACTCGCTCTTCCACGGGCATGTACTCATTTTTTTTCATGATCCATATGTTCATGCAGGCTTGCCAGGACCGATCCTGGCCCGGGTCTTCTCAATGATCCATAGTAAGCCAGGGTCACATCTACCCCCCCTCCAGTTTCCCCCACTTACCATTCCCCACTTCCATTCCCCCCTCTCCTCACCCTCCCACTCCTTACCCCCTCACATCCACAATCCCTTCCACACTCCCTACTGGAATTTTTTGATGCATTCTGATATAGAATGTTGGCTGATGCTGCCTTTGTTGATTTTGGCATTCAATATCTGGGGATGCGTGGGTATTCAGGAATGGCCTTCCCTCTTTCTCTTGCATGCTTTCTTTTCCTTCCCTCGTAATTTTCCACTCGTAAAGTTTCTTCCATTTGATTTGCCCTTTGAAAATGAATCTAAAATCACTTAGTAAGATACCTGACTATAATCACAGTGGGGCAGTTCACAGGTAAATCTCTCCTGGAGACGAGTGAGAGGGTACAGGTACTCTGGAAACAGGTCACAGGTAGGTATGTCTACCTGGCTGTAACAGCGACTTGCCTCAAGGTGGCGCACCCTGTCCCATGTCGCCAGCTACTGATTTCGGACAACCAAGTGTAGTTCTTCAGTGATATACAACATTAACGCTACTGAGTATCATTATACCCTTCACTGAGGGCTAATATTAACTCCGTTGTTATTAGACTCTCGAAATCATAATCATAATCCAAGAAAGTCGACAGTATTGCATCTACAGGACCCCCTCCCCCTTTTCCTCCTTTTGTTGTCTTCCACACATCGCGGATGTACTCAAGTTTTGCGCAAACAAATCCTCAAGGTGTCAGTTTCATTGATTTCTCTTAATTATTTTAAGTGTTTATGTGACAATAAGTAGCAGTGAAAGGTATGGCACCATTGTGTCCTGTCTTGGTCGCGTTCCTTCCTGCTTCACTGTCCTTGTCTCGTTCTTCAATTTTATCCAACTCTTCCTTGTAATCGGTGTCCTTTGTTTTTGTTGTCCTTGTCTCGTTCCTCTCTTTTTCCTTCTCCGTTGTTGCATCGTTCCTCTTCCTTATTTTTAGTTTTCTTTCTGCTTCATCTTCTCAATTTTTTCTCTCCTACATTCGTGCTCCTTGACATATTCCTCTTCTCGACATATTCATCTCCTCCTTCCTCTCCTCCCTCTCGTATACAGGCGGGAAGTGCTGTCACTGTAAGCCAGACCAATGGCAATAAGATGCACATTTAACATTAATAACTACATTCTAAACTGTTTACCATACGCATTGCTCTTTGGTTTACACAGACCCGGAGACAAGTTTGACTCCCTAACCTCATTACTCGCTCTAAGTAGGCAGTCTTGAGAATGTAACTTCCGTGTTAAGACGTCGAGAAAGTGGTGCAGTCGCTGTGGAGTCTTTCATACACTGGTCTTCAAGGACCAATGTATGAAAGTTTGGCCCAGGCATCGGCTTCACTAAAGATAATTCTGAATATTATCTCGTTGGTGGCGGTATTTTATTTGTTGGGAGAATTTAGTTGCAAACAGTAGTTTAATGTTCACAATCATCGCGTAATATGGAGAGGAAACTTAATGTTTGGATCCGTCTAAAGTTTCTTCTCCAAATTGTGTCGGGTTGATAATTGCAGCCACGGTATTGTGATTTTTTTTAAAATAAAGTTTGAGATTATAATGTAGGTATGTGGGCTACGATCAAAGGAGTACAGGTCGCTACTAGACAGTTACTGGTATCTCTGGCATGTCAGCTTGTAAAACGTAAATCATAATTACAAAGTGTAAACAGAGGGGGCACAAAGAACGGAATCATAGGTTATCCATAAGTAGCATCTTCGTCTTGTAACAGAGGGGATAAGTTTCATCCCATGAGCGGAATTTTGGCATGTTTCTTTAAACCCGTTATTCCTCTTCACTTAGCAGTAAGCGGGTACCTGCTGACTGCCTGGGGTCGCATCCCATGAAAGATGGTCGTAATAATTAGATAGGGCTGGGCTTTGAAATTAGCTGAGGTTAGGATAACTCTAGAGTGGACGATCGTCAGTCACAGAAAGAGAGGGGGAAGAATGCAGAAATGTGTTAATGGGGAAAAAAAAAGTGCGTAAGGGGAGGGAAAATGGTTTGAAAATTGTTAACTTGTAAACTGAACGGTGTAAAAAAAAAATAGAACTGTTAGAAATAGATCCATACTTCATTATGAGAGGTAAGACACGAATTAAGTGTCTACATTTTTTTGCGTGGACTTCTAAATAAGGAGAGACTCTACATATTGATTTAATTTATTAATATCCCGTATTACTAACCACGTGAGTGCACAATAAATATTTACTTTAGGAGGAGATTAAGAAAAAGAAAACGTTCACAACAAACCCACAAATTGGAGGTAAATCTGTAAAAGTTTTAGAGAAAACTTACTATCTCCCAGTGCCGGATCAACCAGACTGTGATGGCTGTGAGCCAACGAGTCTCCAGCAGAAACAGCCCTGTTAAGCAGGCAATCACCAGAAAAGCCTGGCTATAGGCCGGGATGAGAAGGTAGAAATATTCTCAAAACAGGTTACAGGTATATGACAAGGTAAGTTTCGGTTCATCCAGGATTGTCAAGTCATGATCAGGACAGGAAAAGGAAATAAGCCAGTATACTCAGATCAGATTAAGAGTCAAGGTGAAACGACGAAACCTTCAAGGATGTGTGGTTGAGAGGGTAGGAAAAATAAATAACCAAGTCGTAACTTGAAGCTAGAAGACTTGTATATGACAAAACTTAAAGGTGACTGGTTTTGCGACAGACAGAGGCACTCTAGCTTGTTTGGCAGCAAGACATCATAGTCCCGAAGGGCGTTGGTGTCACTACGTACTGGGCGGAGTGAGCTGGCAGGTGCTGTAGCCAGGGGCAGATGACTGCCCATTGTGCTCCCAAACATGAAATAGATGCACCTTTATGAGACACTTGGAGATGGTGTAGCCAAATGGTGCGTCTTTATGGTCGAGTGTGGTGAAGGCGCTCCTCCCAATGCCGCTAGTGTCAAGCCAATAGCAATAATGGCCTATTATTATTGATTATTGGCTTGGCGGCGGCCACTAGATACAGGCAGCCGCTCTTCAGATATTGTTTGGCAGTCTTGTGCCTGCTTGTGTTGTGGCCATTTGTGTTGGCGCAAGTTCTAGTGAATGGCTTTTCTTGTCTTAGTTTTATTGGTAGGTAATGTGAGTGTGCAGTCACTCAAGCCGGGCTATACCGGGAAGATAACAGCTAATGTTGGTTGCACGAAATGATTCAACACAACCTAGTGGACTTTTTACAGAACTTGGTTGGATACGGTTCCTTGGTCTACCATGTAGTTCTGTTTATCTTGTTTCAGTGTCTGGTTCGTCACAGTCCAGTGATCTTCCTCGTCGTTCTGTTTTTTCTCTTCCCTCCCTTAATCCTACATTGAAAATCTTATGGTTTACCCTTCCCAAATTTCATCCCCGATGTGCCAACATTGTGCTCCCTTCCGTGATTAATTCCATTCACAGTCGTACGCTACTGATGTATACACTAGTGTCTTTAGATCTTCCGATGGAGTGGAATACACAGCTGTTTTTCCCTGATCACGGGATCCTAGACCTACTGCAGGAGTTTATTATCACAGCAAAATTATATGCACTTCTCTCCCACCATGAAAGTTACTATTATGTCAACCTATCATTTGTCTCTGTACATTGCAAGCCACTAGGATTACGAGAGTCCAGTACCAGTAAGCCATCAGTAGCTGCTGCCGTGGGTCCTTTTAGGACCATAGACTACCCCACCTTCGTGTCCTTGACCTATGACTTGATATCACTGTCCTAGTGATGTCTCCCTGATCAGGTTGACAGATTTCTTCACTTGACATAAATTTATGTAGCAAACGAGGGAGGAATACAGAGAAATACATGATAATATACATCTGGAAGATATCAGGGCTGAAATCTTATTGGTGTGAGAGATATGGAGGTACAAAATAAATCCAGTGTAAAGCAGGGGAGCCACGGGCACAAAAAGAGAACATTGTCAGCATCCGTGATCAAACTCTTCAATCTGCTACCAGCAGATATCAGAAATATTTCTGGAACAAGTATAAACGTTTTCGAAAGGATAGTGAATTTCTACTTTCCCCAAGTGCCAGGTCTACCAGGCTGTGTTGGTTAAGTGGGCCAACGGGCCGCTAACAGCAACAGCCTGATTGCATAGGCAATCAACAAGAAAACCTAGCCATAAGCCGAGCTGCAAAGGTAGATCATATCCAGCTTTTGTTCCTGTCATGTTGCTAAATATACCTCAGCAGTATTGTTTACTAATAAAGGCGTCTTGCCGCCCCACCGTGCAGGCACCACTGAACGGGTCGAGGTTCGACTGGCAAAGTTTGAGACACAATTTGCAGAGCAAATCTTTATTCTGACGAAGTTATGCTCAGCGTTGAGCTTCATAAAGTTATGATTTGATAAAGCTCAACAATGATCGACAAATAGTCTGGCTATTTTTTCTACAAACTATTAACTATAAACGGGTTATCTTAACCCCGCATCTGGGGGGGTTTTCACCTGTGATCAGCATTTTTGATCGTTCACCTTTCCTCGTCCTTTGCACTCAATGTATCTTATCTTTAACAGCAACCAAAAAAAAAGGTCGTCTTTTGTTGGGTTACAGACCATTTTGGTGTTCAGGGCAATTAATTTTCGGACTTGCCTGCACGTTCAGCAGTTGGGAGATGGATACCTTCCAATTTACAGCAGATGAGTGCCACTTCTCTCAATTATTTTTCAGATACTGAGAAATAGAAAATACTTAGAAAATGCTGGCAGCAAAGCTGATTTGGGTTATCGCCCACTGAACTAATATTCATTAGTCCAGCTGGGTGGCAATTAACGATACTTTTGTAGTGGTATACAATGTCAAGTCTTCGAGTAAGACGCTGGCAACAGTTTCGTATCTTTATTGCAGACAGTAGTCTCCTGCTCAGCAGGCTTCTTCAGTTGAAATTCAGGGATAAGGGACTGACCACCTCAGACACTCAAGTCTTCAAGGCTGAGGGACTGATTACATTATACATCTCCATCACCACTTGTCTCCCTTATTTAGTCGCCTGTATTTCGACAGAAGAAGCCTCTAAGCAGGCGAAATGTCTCGGTAATAGAGCTACCAGACTTGCCCATTTCTCGCTCAGTTAACACCAGACGATTCATGTTTCACTCGTTAGTTAAGGATACTAGACTGTACATGTCTTACTCGTTAGTTAAGGATACATAACTTGCATGTGTTATTCAGTTAAGGGTACCAGACTTGCACATGTTACTCATCAGTTAAGAATACTCTCCCATGTAGAAAGGCAGCTTTGTTCTGCCCACAGATTAGAGGAATTTCAGAGGTCATAGTTCAACTTGTATCCTTTTTCAAGGGGGATAGTGCCTTGATGTTGGTTAATACCTCTTGATCCTAGGAATTAGAGCTACCCTTCTCCGTCCTCGGATCAAACTTGATTGCATCTAGCTCTTCCCCATGAAAGAGTTAATCCACTTCCATCTTGTGAAGTGGTAACAAGTGGACAGTGTTAAATTATATTATGGCAATTATTTAAAGGGGTTTTGTTAAAGAGGGAGCGCTAAACCTGTATTGGAAGGCACTGAGATTCGATTCAAAGGAAGGCAACCTTCCCTTGAATCGAATCGGATCAAGAGACCTTCACGGCGTCAAGGCACCTCTCTTCGAAGTGTGGTTTGGTTGTGTGTGTATATATATATATATATATATATATATATAAATATATATATATATATATATAAATATATATATATATATATATATATATATATATATATATACACACACATATATACATTGTTGATATAAAGGTGGCCTATACAGCACAAGATGTATATATTTATTTTATATTTTAATAATCATTGAGGGATTTTTAAGGAAAAATATTTATACTCCATTGTTCGTAAAATATTTGTTGATAATATATCTCTTAACATAACACTCATCAATGTTGATCACTTGGAATATAAACCAGAGTTTTATGCAATTTTATGCAGATTTTTTTTTTTTAGAACTGGAAACTATCCATTATAAAAATAATGGTTCTAATATATTTGTACAAAAATACTGGGAGCTAGCAAAGCTTATGTGAAATATAGGAAATCGTTTTATGTAATGATTGTCAAAGGCAATTTTGTTAGGTTATAATTTATTTTTGTTGCATAATTATGTATTTGCCAAATAATTCGCTGGATAGACGGCACAGGTGATTTTCAGATTAATTTTGTCGTGAGCAATGTGAAAAAGCGAGGCTTGCTGGAGGGAAGAGGAAGGTGGGGGGGGACTAGTCTTCGAGGTTGAAATTTTTCTAATTGGGGTATATAATGTGCGGGTTGTGTGTAATGTTTGTTTCAGTCTGTGTGTTTGTGTTTTGGTAAGCGTTCCAATTCTGTATCATGAAATTTGTATGCATGTTGGTGTAAAATAAAAGCAGGAGAAGCAGGTTTTACGGTAGTAAAGAAATAAGATAGTTTCCCACTTAGTGCCTTTCTCAAAGTCGAAATAGCATCACATTTTAATACACAATTATTATATTATTCATTTATATGTTCTACATTTAAGAAATTATGTAAAAAAAATCCACAGTATCCTAATAGCGTAGAATTAGGAGAGATTCGATTTGCTTGTACAAATAGAAAAAAAAAAAGGAATAAATGTAGGGAATATAAATAGCGTGTTGAAAATATTTTAACAAAGACAGTACTCTAAGCAGGGGATTAAAGTTGGAGAAATTTAGATTGAGAAAGGATATTGGGAGGTACTGCTTTTGTAGTAGAATTATATATGAATGGAACAAACTTCCAGGTAGCGTAATTGAGACGAGAACTTTGGGTAGCTTTAAATATAGGTTGGAATGGTACACGGGTGGGTGGGTGTGAGTTGGACTTGCCTAGCGTGGGCCAGTAGGCTTGTTGTACTTTTTCTACTTTTTTATTACCAGTATATTGCTGTTAATATATTGCTGAGCAGAGTATAGATCTTGCCTGCTTGTGGTGTCGACAATACCACCTATGGCCTGGTCACAGACTGGGCCGCGGGGGCGTTGACCCCCGGAACCCACTCCAGGTATGGAGTTTAATGTTACGTCACGTTTCTTGTAATTTATGTTAACTTTCTTTTAAACAATGCAAACACCGTGACTCCTGCTGTATGACTTGAGTTGTAATGGTTGGGGGATGGGGGTAAAGACATGCCATGCAGGTCGGGATCATTCCTAGAAGGAATGATCCTGAATCTGCACACACAAATCATTCCCTACGAAAGTAAAAGACTGGGCAGGCGGTGCAAAATACCCCCAATGGTACACTAAGAGAAAATACAGCAAATATCCGGGGCCCAAGACTGTGCAACAGCCTCCCACCATGCATAAGGGGAATCACCAATAGGCCCCTGGTTGCCTTCAAGAGGGAGCTGGACAGATACTTAAAAGCCGGCGTCAGATCAGCCGGGCTGTGGTTCGTACGTTGGACTACGTGCGGCCAGCAGTAACAGCCTGGTTGATCAGTCCTGGTCGTGGACCAGGCCAGGGGGCGTTGATCCATGGAATACCCTCCAGGTAGTAGTGGGTGCCCGCAACCCATTCTCACCACTGCTGAGCGTACACATTTGAAAGTTTCCTGGATAGGCTTGGCCGCCTACCTGAAGTGCTTCGGGGGTCAACGTCCCCGCGGCCCAGTTCTTTACCAGTCCTCCGGGTGGATCAGGACCTGATCAACCAGGCTGTTACTGCTGGCTGCACATAGTCCAACGTACGCACTAATTGGGTACTGCGTATTTATGAATTAGTTTATTTGTGGTTGAATGTTTATGTAAACCAACTTAGATAGAATGATTGTGTAAATCGAAACTTGACTTTTTCCTACCTAGGAAGGAAATTAACAACTGGTGTTGACAACCACACACTATCTTCATTTATTTCGCTAATTTTGAGTCAGTTTCTTACGTTCCTTTTAACTGTCTATATTTAGGCTTTGGGTATATAACTAATAACTTCATGATGTTTTGAAAGCGCGCGCGCGCACGTTATGGACGCAACGTATACATTGGGGACCCCAATGGAAATAAGTCACTGACTTTTTTTGGGTTATCCTAGGTTCTCTACACATGCTCCTATGTATGATCATGTAACTGTATTTGTGTATACCTGAATAAACTTGCATGACATCAAATATAACCTAGTGAAGTCGGTGGTTTATTTCCATTTGGTGACGTAAACTTACAAATGCTTCCTAATTTTGAGTTGAGTTGGGTTAGATTTAAATAAACAAACCTGTTTAAACTTGTGTTTAACCACAAACAGATTTAGCACCCGGAAACTATCAGATTTGTACGAGTATAACTTGCTCATAGTATTGCTGCCAGGGACTAGGGTCACTAGGTAGCCAGAACCAGTAACCCCTCCCTAGGACACTTGCAATGAAGTCAGGGGTCACTGGTGACCTTGTACCCCTCCCCACACTGACTCACCAGAATACTACTTTAAAGTTTTCTTTTATATTTTTTTTCTTTGTCTCATTTTTTTTTCTCTCACATAGAGGGTGAGCTGGAGCTGTGAATCGACCCCTGCAACCACATGTAGGCGAGTAAATACACTAGCAGAATACTAAACACACACCCAACCTCTCCCCCCACTCCCTCTGTTTTCAGACACATTGTCATGCACTCTGTAACTGTTTCTTGTTACTTGCGATGTGAAGAAAACCATTGTTGATCTTGAATTGTTTCTGTTTAAAGAAAGTGGCACTTGGGTAAACTGGCTGGCTGGCTTGGCTCTATTTTTCTTTGATTTTTTTTTATAAATATTCCACTAGTGTAATAATAGAAAGTGGAAGGATCTGTAAAAGGAAACAGTGGAAGCAGATTTAATAGTTGCCGAGACTTGAGAGTAGGAATGATTGAGTAACAGTCCAGGAATAATGCGAAATTTAGATAGTATCCCTTGACGAGCAGCGTCACCTCGGTAAGGTTGGGAGGAGAGGGGGTCTAGAATAATTACGCGTTGTAAGAGAGCTTTAAATAAGCAAGTTTATTTAGGCACAGGTACACAAGTACAATTATCATTTATAGTGTAAATTACCTAGGATAATAGGTACAGGTACAAAAGTGTAAATTACCTGGGATAACTCCAAAGTCTGACTTATTTCCATCCTTTCACAGTTTCGCTCCTTGCAGTGGTCTTTTATAAAGTTACGAACAATTCCACTGAGGGAGGGGGGGGGAAGTTGTCAATAGAATCTCATTATTCTACATTTTTGTGGTTATTTTACATCTCAAGGTGGCGGGGATCGAAAGTTTGAGCGCATGTGATAGGTAAGATGCTGTGATAGGTGAGGAAGATGCTGTGATAGGTGAGGAAGATGCTGTGATAGGTGAGGAAGATGCTGTGATAGGTGAGGAAGATGCTGTGATAGGTGAGGAAGATGCTGTGATAGGTGAGGAAGATGCTGTGATAGGTGAGGAAGATGCTGTGATAGGTGAGGAAGATGCTGTGATAGGTGAGGAAGATGCTGTGATAGGTGAGGAAGATGCTGTGATAGGTGAGGAAGATGCTGTGATAAGTGAGGAAGATGCTGTGATAAGTGAGGAAGATGCTGTGATAAGTGAGGGGAGTATTTCTTTTCTCTGGGAGGGATGAAGGGAAAATATTGCCAAGAAACTGCTTGCCTTTCTAAGAACCCAGAATGTCTGGCATAAATAGTAGGGATATTTCTCCTTTCGTCAAAATTTTCAGTGACCTAATAGCCAGTGACGGAACTAATTATAATTATGGCTTGTGGAATGAATAAAACTAAAACCTATTTTTTTTATTGCTCTTTGGTACGATTGTTGATTTTGTTTCCTCATTAGCCCATAAAACGACAGGTAAATCTTTTAAACTTCTACTTTAATTTAGTATACAAATGCCATTATATCCCTATGTGCATCAACAGTACAAAGTAGCGGGCATAGTATCCAGCTCTCACAGCCACCTATGTCTCATATATGGTAATTCTGGAGCACCCCTGGCTATATGCTTAATAGTTTTTGATTCTCAAATATTTCTTTTCCAACCTAGGAAACCTGGTCTGAGACTAGTCCGTGGAGAAGATAATCCTCAGAATTGCTTAACAGATAACGTAAGTGTTAGTAGCTCATTGATAAGGTGAGAAACTGTCAATAGTGCTATATGAGTAAACAGTTAAGAGAGGACAGAGGGATCCCACAAAAGGGGATCCAGGAGCTGAGACCACCACCGCAAGAACAGTTCAGACCCCTGCAACCACTAGACTAGTACAAGTGTACGCGGAGTGAGAGTGAGGACACGTTGCCAGTCATCGGCAAGGGTACAAACTTAACGTAAATGCCTGCGTGAGCAGCCCACATAATGTTCCACTTGGCTTTACTCTCTCAGTACAGTACATCAACTTGATTTCCATCTTGTTTAAAAGAATTATAGGACGGGGGGATGTATATATGTACGTGTGTATGTATATATAAGTTTATGTATTCCCACTTTATCGGTGGACTGGAACACAGCAAGTCTAAACATAAGCCAGCAGCTCTACCATGAGGATCTCTATGAGATCATCCAACATAGTCAGAGTAGATCTTTTGAATGCTAACATAGCCACCGACTGTCTCTCTTCTGAGAGATCTCATCCCATCCCACTGTGCCGGAGTATAGCTCCTGTCTTCTCCCTCCCCATCATTGAATTTAATAAACATTAATTTGAGCGAGTGAGAGCTAGCAAGAGCGAACGAGCAGGAGGAAACTACGAAAAAGATTAAAAACGAACAGAAACACACGACACTGAAATGGTAAAGAACAAATAGCAGGAAATTGGACGGTATAAGAGACCATCGCAGACAGTCATAAAGCAGAGAATTATGTAAACATTATGCAGTGGAAACATGCAGATATGAAAGCCAATGTAGATATCAACACCTCGGGAAATGCATGAATATGTTAAGAGGTCACTGCTGCTTCGAAGGCGTGTTGGTTCTAGCATCCAAATTTGTCTTGTGGGTTCACTCGAGGAAATACAACCTGCTCAGATTTTCCAGTAAAAGGCACGAAGTTATATATATGTTAATAAATGACCCCAGATAAACTAATTCAGAAGAGAAAAAAAACATGAAAGACACGTTAAGACTATAAACAGCAGTATCTCGAAGCTGTAATTAATACTGGATAGCTGATGAAAAGACAACTTCCTCAGCACCAGGTACAAGTATTAGTACATGGAATAAGAGCACACCTTGTACCATAGATGCAGTTATTATATAGAGCAAGAATAGTACTCTCATTTTGTTGACGTGTCAGCGGATGGGTTTATGAAGGATGAGGTTAACCATAGAATTGATGAAGGAAAAAAGGCGAGTGGTGCGTTGAGGTATCTGTGGAGACAAAAAACGTTATCCATGGAGGCAAAGAAGGGAATGTATGAAAGTATAGTGGTACCAACACTCTTATATGGGTGTGAAGCATGGGTTGCAAATGCTGCAGCGAGGAGGAGGCTGGAGGCAGTGGAGATGTCCTGTCTAAGGGCAATGTGTGGTGTAAATATGCAGAAAATTCGGAATGTGGAAATTAGGAGAAGGTGTGGAGTTACTAAAAGTATTTGTCAGAGGGCTGAAGAGGGGTTGTTGAGGTGGTTTGGTCATTTAGAGAGAATGGATTAAAGTAGAATGACTTGGAGAGCGTATAAATCTGTAGGGGAATGAAGGCGGGGTAGGGGTCGTCCTAGAAAAGGTTGGAGGGAGGGGGTAAAGGAGGTTTTGTGGGCGAGGGGCTTGGACTTCCAGCAAGCATGTGGGACCTGACGATCTGTTGGAGTGTGAGCAGGGTAACATTTTGTGAAGGGATTCAGGGAAACCAGTTAATTGATTTAGTTGGACTTGAGTCCTGGAAATGGGAAGTACAATGCCTGCACTTTAAAGGAGGGGTCTGGGATAGTGACAGCTGGGAGGGACTATTCTCAGCTGTCGTATCTGAGCTCCTCTGCGAAGACAGTGATTATGTATGAGTGTGGTGAAAGTGTTGAATGATGATGAAAGTATTTTCTTTTGGGGATTTTTTTTTGTCACCCTGCCTCGGTGAGAGACGGCCGACTTGTTTAAAAAAAAAAATATATATATATATATATATATATATATATATAAGAACATAAGAATGGAGGAACACTGCAGAGGCTACTGGCCATACAAGGCAGGTCCATATATATATATATA
This sequence comes from Cherax destructor, assembly GCA_009830355.1. Classification (NCBI taxonomy): domain Eukaryota; kingdom Metazoa; phylum Arthropoda; class Malacostraca; order Decapoda; family Parastacidae; genus Cherax; species Cherax destructor. The sequence continues at coordinate 523,329 of WNWK01000319.1, forward strand.
TATATATATATATATATATATATATGGACCTGCCTTGTAGGCCAGTAGGCTCTGCATGTTCCTCCATTCTTATGTTCTTATATATATATATATATATATATATATATATATATATATATATATATATATATATATATATATATATATATATATATATATATATATATTATATATATATATATATATATATATATATATATATATATATATATATATATATATATAATATATATATATATATATATAAAACAGGAAGATATAACTAGCTTTCCTCCCTTTTATCTACGAAAAATATGGAAATTGACAGGAAAACGCATTATGTAAATGATATTTAATACTGACACATAAAAAGAATAAAATGTCCAACTGTTTTGTATCTGTCGAAATGTTTTGCCCAGTTTTGTTTTCAGTTGAATACAGAAGAGACAACAGAAGTAGTGGAGATGTAAAGATGTAATCACTCCATTACTCAAAGTAGTAATTAAGATTTCGTTCGGATTTTCAACCCCGGAGGGTTAGTCACCCAGGATAACCCAAGAAAGGCAGTGCGTCATCGAGGACTCTATTTGCATTGGTGTCCTCAGTCTTGTCCCCCAGGATGCGACCCCCACTAGTCGACTAACACCCAGGTACCTATTTGCTGCTGACAACAGGTGTAAGGAAACGTGTCGAAATGTTTTCACCCCGCCAGGAATCGAACCCGGGCCTCAGTGTGAAGCGAGAGCCAGGCCAGTCCCTCAGTCTGAAGAAGAGTTCAGCTCTGTAGTCTGGAACAATGTGAAGCTGAAACCTGAGACTGAGACTGTATACTGCCAAAGGCAATACGCAGAAAGCAAGAACTTAAGAATTGAGAGGCACTGTAGCAAACCCTCTGGCCAATGCTAAGTACCACTAGTTAAGAGTTAGAACAAATGGATTTGAGAGGGACCTGCTTAGCATGGGCCAGTAGGCTTGCTACAGTACCATTCAATTCTTACATTCTGTTTGTTAGTGGGCCTCACCTCTACCGTCATAAAGATTCTCTGCGTCGCACTTTTGACAGTACAAGTCTCCATTCTCGGACTTCAGCTTGAAATTGCTCAAGCCTATAGAGCTGAACTCTTCTCCAGGCTGAGAGACTACCACCTCAAAACTACTACCTTGAGTGTGATGGACTGATTACATTATAAATACATCTCTACTGCTTCAGCTGCCGCCTCTGTATTTGACTGAAGAAGCCTACTGTGTAGATGAAACATTTGGATAATAGAGGCCAAACTGTTGCACACGTCTTACTAGTCTATCAGGAAAGCATAGCAATATTTACTCTTGCATAACTAAACCCATCATGTGTAGTGGAACAGGGCTCTGAATCTGCACTCTAGAAAGGCGTAGAATTAGGGGGATATGATTGAGGTGTATAAATGGAAAACAGGAATAAATAAAGGGGATGTAAATAACGTGCTAAAAATATCTAGTATTGACAGGACTCTCAGCAATGGCTGAAAGTTGGATAAATTCAGATTCAGGAAGGATATAGGAAAGCATTGGTTTGGTAATAGTTGTCGATGAGTGGAACAAACTCCCGAGTACAGTTATGAGGCTAAAACGTTGTGTAGTTTTAAAGCTGGGCTACATAGGTATATGGGTGGGTGAGAGTTGGTCCTGACTAGCTTGTGCTACTAGGTCAGATGCCGTGCTCCTTAAGTGAATGTAACCCGACCTGGCTGGGTCGGGGCATTGGCTTAAGCCGGTGTTAGACTTGGACTTGCCTCGCATGGGCCAGTAGGCCTGCTGCAGTGTTCCTTCTTATGTTCTTATTAGTTTAAATAACGTTTGTTTGTACTAGTTAACTGTTATATAATAGGTTAGCATTGCTAATGTACCTAGCTTTAAAATAATTTTCAAATTGCTTTCAGGTGTTGATGACATGAGGCGGACGCTGTAGCAACAACAGCAGCGGTGAAGCTTGGAGGATGTGGTCGGGCATGTGGGCGGTGTGGGCGGCTGCGATGGTGGGCGTGACGGTGTGGACGCCCACGGTCGCTGCCCTCTCCGGTCCCAATGTGTGCACCAAACAAGAGACGTGAGTGTCCAGCCTAGACGGTTGTGTTGCCTCGTTCTCATGAATTCCTCCTCCCCCCGCACAAAACACGCACGCACAAAACACGCACGCACAAAACACGCAGCACAAAACACGCACGCACAAAACACGCACGCACAAAACACGCACGCACAAAACACACGCACCACAAACACACCACCACAAAACCGCACGCACAAAACACGCACGCACAAAACACACACGCACGCACAAAACACACACGCACGCACAAAACACACACGCACGCACAAAACACGCACGCACAAAACACGCACGCACAAAACACGCACGCACAAAACACGCACGCACAAAACACGCACGCACAAAACACGCACGCACAAAACACGCACGCACAAAACACGCACGCACAAAACACGCACGCACAAAACACCACCACAAAACAACGCACGACAAACACTCACGCACACACGCACGCACAAAACACTCGCACACAAAACACGCACAACAAACACCACGCACAAAACACAACAAGCACCAAAACAACAAACGACACAAACCACCACAGAAGGGGCCCATAAACAGCACAAACAGCAAGGTTGACTAAAAACACCTTGACAATACTTTTGATGACAACATCCAGCACTGCATGGTTGACGACTTGTTAAATCTAGCAGCCATACTCTGACAGCGTGTGAAAAATACGACCTAAAAACACAGCCGAAACAGGTAGAAAATTATGGAAATAACGCTAGCAGACAGTCCTCAAAATTTTGAAAAACTGTACCTAAACATGTATTCTTTTAACACGCTAGATAAATAACGCAAATTTACGGGTACCAAAAATTCTTCACAAAACAAGGCTCAAAAGAAGACATCGCCCTAATTACGTATACTATACTAATAGACTGTATTCCACTTTATAGAAAGTTTTAGCATTCATCTTGTAATGGCTTAAAATTCATGGGACATATCTGGGGCAATGGTATCTTTGTGTTTCCACTTTATAATGCCTTCTCTAACCATTAAGCAGCGATACTTAATTCAATGATCTGTTGGTGGGGAACATTATGGGGGACACTAAACATGCAAGTGCAGTAATGTTATTAGTGTGTACTTTGCTGAGGACTACAGTGTAAAAGTTGCTACTTGTCATTTTTATTTCAGATACACAAGTTTGGTGAATGTTTCTTATACAAAGGCTTACAGAGTACGAACCTACACATTTTGCTTCAGTATTCCGCCCAAATGTTCAAAGTACAAGATGGCTTACAAAACTTCTTTCAAAACTCAGGTAAGTTGATTCTGATGATTACCTCATGATTAAAAAGACCATTGCTGTTAGTTACCATTTTGTCCTAGGCACATGTCGATTAGACACTAGACCTGGTGTGTGTGTGTGTGTGTGTGTGTGTGTGTGTGTGTGTGTGTGTGTGTGTTGTGTACTGCCTAATTGTGGTTGCAGGGGTCGAGACTCAGCTCCTGGCCCCGCCTCTTTGCTGTCCGCTACTGGGTCTCTGCTCTCCCTGCTCCATGAGCTTTATCATACCTCGTCTTAAAACTATGTATGGTTCCTGCCTCCACAATATCTTTCTCTAGACTATTCCACTTCCTGACTACTCTGTGGCTGAAGAAATGCTTCCTAACATCCCTTCGACTCATCTAAGTCTTCAGCTTCCAGTTGTGTCCCCTTGTTTCTGTGTTCCCTCTCTGGAACATCCTGTCACTGTCTACCTTGTCGATTCCCCGCAGTATTTTGTATGTCGTTATCATGTCTCCTCTGACCCTTCTTCCTCCAGTGTTGTTAGTCCTATTTCCCTAACCTTTCTTCATAGGACAGACCCCTGAGTTGTGGAACTAACCTTGTCGCAAACCTTTGCACTTTCTCTAGTTTCTTTACGTGCTTGACCAGGTGTGGGTTCCAGACTGGTGCTGCATATTCTAGTATGGGCCTGACGTACACGGTGTACAGTGTCTTGAACGATTCCTTGTTAAGGTAACGGAACGCTAATCTTAGGTTTACCAGTCGCCCATATGCTGCCGCAGTTATCTGGTTGATGTGTGCCTCCGGAGACGTGCTTGGCGTTATACTCACCCCAAGGTCTTTCTCCTTTGCCGAGGTTTGTTGCCTTGTCCGCCTAGCCTGTACTCTGTCAGCGGTCTTCTTTGCCCTTCTCCGATCTTCATGACTTTGCATTTGGTGGGATTGAATTCAAGAAGCCAGTTGCTAGACCAGATCGTCAGCTTGTCCAGGTCTGTTTGAAGTCCTGCTTGGTCCTCTTCCGATGTGATTCTCCTCATTAATTTCACATCTGCGAACAGAGACACTTCTGAGTCTATCCCATCCGTCATGTCATTTACATATACCAAGAATAACACTGGTCCTAGGACTGACCCCTGCGGTACGCCGCTCGTCACAGGCACCCACTGTGATACCTCATCACGCACCATGACCCGTTGTTGCCTCCCTGTGAGGTATTCCCTGATCCATTCCAGTGCCCTTCCTGTTATACATGCTTTTTCTTCCAACTTCTTTACTAATCTCATGTGAGGAACTGTGTCGAAGGCCTTCCTGCAGTCCAGGAAAATGCAATCAACCCACACTTCTCTCTCTCGCCTTACCTGTGTGTGTGTACTCAGTTGTACTCGCCTAGTTGTGGTTGCAGGGGTCGATTCAAAGCTCCTGGCCCCGCCTCTTCACTGGCCGCTACTGGGTCACTCTCCCTGCACCATTAGCTTTATCATACCTCTGCTTAAAGCTATGTATAGAGCCTGACTCCACTACATCGCTTCCTAAACTATTCCACTTCCCGACAACTCTGTGACTGAAGAAATACTTCCTAACATCTGTGATTCATCTGAGTCTTCAACTTCCAACTGTGTCCCCTTGTTGTTGTGTCCCATCTCTGGAACATTGTCTCTGTCCACTTTGTCAATTCCTCTCAGTATCTTGTATGTTGTTATCATGTCCCCCCTATCTCTCCTGTCCTCCAGTGTCGTCAGGTCGATTTCCCTTAACCTCCCCTCGTAGGACATACCCCTTAGTTCCGGGACTAGTCTTGTTGCAAACCTTTGCACTTTCTCGAGCTTCTTCACATGCTTGGCTAGGTGTGGGTTCCAAACTGGTGCTGCATACTCCAGTATGGGCCTAACGTACACAGTGTACAGGATCCTGAACGATTCTTTATTAAGATGTCGGAATGCTGTTCTTAGGTTTGCTAGGCGCCCATATGCTGCAGCAGTTATTTGGTTGATGTGCGCCTCAGGAGATGTTCCTGGTGTTATACTCGCCCCAAGATCTTTTTCCTTGATTGAGGTTTGCAGTCTCTGGCCCCTAGGCTGTACTCCGTCTGCGGTCTTCTTTGCCCTTCCCCAATCTTCATGACTTTGCACTTGGTGGGGTTGAACTCCAGGAGCCAGTTGCTGGACCAGGCTTGCAGCCTGTCCAGATCCCTTTGTAGTTCTGCCTGGTCCTCGTCCGATTGAATTCTTCTCATCAACTTCACATCATCTGCAAACAGGGACACTTCGGAGTCTATTCCTACCGTCATGTCGTTCACAAATACCAGAAACAGCACTGGTCCCAGGACTGACCCCTGTGGAACCCTGCTCGTCACCGGCACCCACTCTGACACCTCGCCACGGACCATGACTCGCTGCTGTCTTCCTGACAGGTATTCCCTGATCCAATGTAGTGCCTTCCCTGTTACCCCTGCCTGGTCCTCCAGCTTCTGCACTAATCTCTTGTGTGGAACTGTTTCAAACGTACGTACGTACGTGTGTGTGTGTGTGTGTGTGTGTGTGTACTCACCTAATTGTACTCACCTAATTGTGGTTGCAGGGGTCGAGACTCAGCTCCTGGCCCCGCCTCTTCGCTGTCCGCTACTGGGTCTCTGCTCTCCCTGCTCCATGAGCTTTATCATACCTCGTCTTAAAACTATGTATGGTTCCTGCCTCCACTATATCTTTCTCTAGACTATTCCACTTCCTGACTACTCTGTGGCTGAAGAAATGCTTCATAACATCCCTTTGACTCATCTGAGTCTTCAGCTTCCAGTTGTCCCCTTGTTTCTGTGTTCCCTCTCTGGAACATCCTGTCTACCTTGTCGATTCCCCGCAGTATTTTGTATGTCGTTATCATGTCTCCTCTGACCCTTCTTTCCTCCAGTGTTAGTCCTATTTCCCTCAACCTTTCTTCATAGGACAGACCCCTGAGTTGTGGAACTAACCTTGTCGCAAACCTTTGCACTTTCTCTAGTTTGTTTGTGCTTGACCAGGTGTGGGTTCCAGACTGGTGCTGCATATTCTAGTATGGGCCTGACGTACACGGTGTACAGTGTCTTGAACGATTCCTTGTTTAGGTAACGGAACGCTAATCTTAGGTTTGCCAGTCGCCCATATGCTGCCGCAGTTATCTGGTTGATGTGTGCCTCCGGAGACGTACTTGGCGTTATACTCACCCCAAGGTCTTTCTCCTTTGCCGAGGTTTGTAGCCCTTGTCCACCTAGCCTGTACTCTGTCAGCGGTCTTCTTTGTCCTTCTCCGATCTTCATGACTTTGCATTTGGTGGGATTGAATTCGAGAAGCCAGTTGCTAGACCAGATGTCAAGCTTGTCCAGGTCTGTTTGAAGTCCTGCTTGGTCCTCTTCCGATGTGATTCTCCTCATTAATTTCACATCTGCGAACAGAGACACTTCTGAGTCTATCCCATCCGTCATGTCGTTTACATATACCAAGAATAACACTGGTCCTAGGACTGACCCCTGCGGTACGCCGCTCGTCACAGGCGCCCACTGTGATACCTCATCACGCACCATGACCCGTTGTTGCCTCCCTGTGAGGTATTCCCTGATCCATTCCAGTGCCCTTCCTGTTATACATGCTTGTTCTTCCAACTTCTTTATTAATCTCATGTGAGGAACTGTATCGAAGGCCTTCCTGCAGTCCAGGAAAATGCAATCAACCCACCCTTCTCTCTCTTGCCTTACCTCTGTTACTTTATCATAGAACTCTAGGAGGTTTGTTACACAGGATTTGCCTTCCCGGAATCCGTGCTGTCTTGTGTTTATTATCCTGTTCAGCTCGAGGTGCTCCACCATTCTTTTCCTGATGATTTTCTCCAGGACTTTGCACACTATACATGTAAGTGACACCGGTCTATAGTTTAGTGCCTCTTTTCTGTCTCCTTTTTTAAAGATGGGGACTACATTGTGTGTGTGTGTGTGTGTGTAAGGAAACACGTCAAAATGTTTCCACCCCGCCGGGAATCGAACCCGGGCTCTCGGTGTGTGTGAAGTGGGAGCTTTAGCCACCATTGCTTTGCTCGTTGTGTCTTGTCAGCTCCTTAATTACTCTGTTATCTAATTTAAAAGGGGGTTGGAGGACGAGATAAGCCAGTTAAGCAAAAAAATCCTCATCTTTATTTTTCAAGTTCAATTTACTCCTATTAGTGATGACTAGAATTCTGTACATGTGTAAAAGAAATTGATGGATTTATTACAAAATTAATCAAATAAAAAGTTAAGAAATTTGACTTGGAAGTTTCCTTTTTTTTTTTTTTTTTTTACTGCGCCTACTGTCTCCCATTAAGGCATGGTGAAACGGAACAAAAAAAAGGAAACTTTAAAAATCATTTATTAGTTGTTTGCACACACATGGCAAGACATCACAATCCAAATGACTCCAAATTGCAACCCCTTGTCACCCCACCCCTCTTCTTTTTACAGTGCATACCTTGCACTTCCTCTAGAATTAATTGGCTAACTGGGCTTTTCCCCAGATTCCCTTCATAAATGTTACCTTGCTCACTAAATCAACATGTCAAGCCATGAAAATCACTCTTCTACTCTGATCTGACATGCTTATGCGAGCCTGTTTGCAAGACAACTCTGAAGTCATTCTTTTATTAAAGTAAGGTTATACAAATAATTTACATATTCAAATCGGCAAGGCATGTTATTCATCCTTGGCTATCAACGATCACTTTGTTTTGAACACTTATCTCCCCACCACAAGTGCATAAAATTAACACATCCACAACATTTTAATTATAAAACGGAATTTTTTTTTTTTTTCATATCTTAATGAAAATTACTTTCAAACAACAATGAAATATTTATACGCATGTGAACATTGAATGCAGTTAAACAGTACATAAATCCCCATGAAGTTATACAGTATATGATTTGTAAAATTAATGTTATAGTTGATTTCTGAGACTGCATTTGTGATAATTTCTTGAATTCTACTGTAAATACCCTGTAGTTTTTTTTTTTTTTAAAACCTATATTCTTGTGTGAAAAAACTGCTCATTCACTCGATTGGCTGGATGATGATTTGGCAACCTCCAGGTGGGCAGTTATATATTTTCCTATTTTCAGTTGTAGCTTTGCTGTAGCCTATCAGATACTGTGAAGATTTTTATTTAAGCATTTCACTGTCTGTATACTTGTATGCAAGTTTATTCAGGTATAGGTACAGTGGACCCCGGTTAACGGCCATAATTTGTTCCAGAATGCTGTTCAAGTGCTGTTACCGAACGAATTTATTAACTTAAGGAATAATGTAAATTGGAGTAGTCTTTTTGGACCCCCAAACATACTTACAAAAGCACTTAAAAAACATACACTTACATAAATGTTAGTGTTTGGAGCCGGCCGTTAACCGGGGGTCCACTGTACATATAAATACTAGTTACACAAGTTTTCATACATAGCAGCATATGTAGATTACCTAGGATAACCCAAGAAAGTCAGTGACTTATTTCCCTTTTGATATTTGCCAGCACTGTATGGCATGTCTATGCCACTACTCCATTTATGGGGCTTTCTGCTGATAAACTTTTATAAATTTTTTCAAATGTTCCGGCACAACTTATAAGATGGAAAAACTATTTTGCTCCATCCTTCCTCCATGACCAAACTATTTTGACAATCTCCTCTTTTCCTTTTGAACATAATATGTACTAATTCTTCCACACCATGCTTGCACTGAACTCTTCTCCATGTAGTACATTTGACACTGCAGATTGATTTTAGACATTAAATTTTCACTGTCTGTGATCTTGTAGAAACATTCAAAGACCACGAGTCACATCCATACAAAAATGTTTGCATTACACCTATACTGTAATATGTTTCCTTTTATATTCATTTAAAGTTTTCTTAACACTCTCACTTCATGAATTTCTTCCCCTCATCTGTTGTGATTTGCTTCTTTGTAGATCCATATGCTAACACACATTCCCATTATCTTTAAAAAAGTGTCATCCATATTATTAACTCAAACATCCACTATTTCATCCTTGCATCTTCTTTATATACGCAATTCTAAACTCTTTGCTAACTTCTCCAACCCTGATTTTGAATCTTCCCAAAACCACCGTCACCAGCTAGTACGGTATGCGGTACGTCACTGTTAAAATTTCCACTATATCAATTTGTTACATTTTTACACATATTCTGTCTACCTCCATTTTTCTATAAAGCTAAACCATCTCTCCTCCATTTACTCTTTAAATTACGCCTCATACCACCACAACAGTTTCAGATCCTTCAGTTTTTAGTTTTCAACATAATATTCCTACTTGACACTGATTGCAGACTGGACATTGCCATTGTTTAAAACCACTGCCACCTTGCTACAACCTTTAAGGATAAATTTTTGCATTAAAATTGTCAGCATCGTTCTGCTTTGACACACATGATTGAGGTGTAGAAATGGAAAACAGGAGTAAATAAAGATGTAAATAGTGCTAAAAGTATCCAACCAAGACAGAACTCGCAGCAATGGGTTAAGGTTTGAAAAATTTAGATTTAAAAAGTATATGAGAAAGCACTAGTTTGGTAAGAGTTGTGGATGAGTGGAACAAACTCCTGAGTAACATCATTGAAGCTAAAACCTTGAATAGCTTTAAAAATAGGTTATAAAAGAACATGAGTGGGTGTGGGTGGGCGAGTTGGACTTGCCTAGCATAGTCCAGTAGGCCTACTGCAGTGTTCCTTCCATCTTACGTTCTTGCAGATTTCTCATAACACTCAAAATATTTTCTTTGTATTCTATACTTAACTCTTAGTACTTATTTGCAGTTTGGAGCGAGTCCTAGCTCTTGACATCCATCTCTTAGCTAGCCTTAAATTTGTTAACACACTCCTAGTCTCGGGCCCTGTTATATCTGCTCTTAAACTGTTTATGGAATTTACTCCACCTGCCATTCAGGTCATTACACTTTGATTTTGCACTGAGGAGCAAGAGCAGTGATGCTGGAGGTTCAAAGTACGAGAATGAAGATTGAAACACTTGTGCAACATATGTTGCATAAGTGTCTCAATCTTCAATTTGTCATTTTCAAACAAAGTACAAGAGTGCTTTGAAATGGTCAAGTCGAAACGTCGAAGTCCTCTTTATGCGGTTGTGTGTAAAGTCAAGAATGTTGAATATTATTACTAAATATTAAAGCATTGTTATTGTCAGGGAGACTAACACATTTCTAAGTTTGTCAAAAAGTGAGCAGCCAGTTAGCTTTACTTGTGTATTAGGGAGAATAAAATGAACTTGAAATAAAATGTTCGTTACCAGCTACTGGACCAGAATGATAATAGTACATAGTATATCTATTTCTACATGTACAAGGCATACAGGCCTAGCTGACATCAATGACATACGTACTACTATATAGAAAGCCGCTTGTTATGCAGAGCATTTCGGGCAAATTAGGTCAGTTTTGTCCCAGGATGCGACCCACCAGTCAATTAACACCCAGGTACCCATTTTACTGATGGGGAACATAGACAACTGGTGTAAGGAAACATGCCCAATGTTTCTACCCTTGCCGTGAATCTAACCTAGACCCTTGCCATGTGAAGCGAGAGCTTTAGCCACCAGTCAGTTGGAGTAGTCATGTGAAGAGAGAAGAAAGTAAACTTAATACAGTGGACCCCCGAGTTACGAGCACCCTGGAAATCGTGCAATTATGTAAGTATAATATTGTAAGTGCTTTTGTAAGTGTGGGTCTGAAATGGACTAACCTACTTGACATTATTTCTTAAGGGAGTAAATTCGTTCGGTAATGGCACTTGAGCAGGCTTCTGGAATGAATTTTGCTAGTTACTCGGGGGTCCACTGTACTATGTATATTGAAGAATATATTGAAAAGTTAAAACAGACAATGGCATGAAAAAAAGAAAACTTTCTCTGAGGTCTGGTCTCAGACCGAGCCACAGGGGCGTTGACTCCCAAAACCCCCTCCAGGTATACTACAGTATGTTAATTTCCTTCATATTTCTTTTTGCCTTCGAAACTGACAGTCTTTCATTCCCTTAGTAAATATATAAAATGAGCATATTTTTCAGAGCCAGACAAAAACTCGTACAGTAGACGTATGTTGTTCAGGCTTCACTAGAGTGCCAGCAGAGGATCGTTGCATTCCCATCTGCTCACAAGATTGCATACATGGAGTATGCATCAAACCAGATGAATGTCGCTGCGAAGCTGGTTATTCTGGCCCCAGCTGTAACATAAGTAAGTTCAACATTCTTATCTGCTTGATTAATAAATTGTTATTTTGAAAACATTTTAACATTCCACATTAATACAAATTTGACTTTTTTTACATAACTCTGATGTTGAAGTTTTCCTTTCTTTGAGATTTCTTTTGATTGTGGAGTATACTGATTTTTTCATAAAGTATTTATTTATATACTAATTCTTTAATGTCTTAAATTGCTTCTTGATCATTGGCATATACAGTAGTATTAAAATTTCTTAATTACCTTTGGATTGTAGGTGACTGGGAGTTTCCTAATGAGCTCATCACAGTTCAGATTGATCTAATACCATGCACTGGTCCAGAGTGTTACTTTTGTGAGTAAAACCAGTGGTTTTCCTAACCCACCTCTAGTGTGGGTTTTTCCTGACACCTCTAGTGTGGTTGTTCTGACCCACCTCTAACATAGTCACCAACACACGAGCTAATACTCTTAGTATGTGTTGCTGCTAATATTATCAAAGGACTGAAGTAGAAAGGTTAGATCTTGCAATTTTAATTTAGCTACTAATAAATGTGCTGATGACTTGCAAAATCATAGTAATAAGACTGTAAAAAACTGAACTGATGTGATTTGAGTCCATGGCAAGCCAGTGCTAAAACTATTAGGCCTGCTTGTTTTAGGACTGGCTTGCTGTGGGTTCGAATCCTGCCCGGGTTCCATGAGAAATGTGCAGGTATTTGTTACTGTAGGAAAAGGCAACATGATAGAAGTGAAAATGCAGTACTGTACAGTACACTGTTACTCTTTTTTCCGTAATGGCAAATTAAGGAAAACTAATATGGTTTTGTATAACTTTCCTTAAATAGGAAATGCATATTCACAAGTTTGCAAAAGATGTAATGAATGTCTATAGAGTAAAACCAAGCACCACAATGTCTTAGTTTAAAAAAAAAAAATTCTGTTAATGGATCATCGTTGTTTGCCTAAGGTACATTAGTCACTCTTGATAATATTAGCATTTTTAGAAAGGACATTTATGTTTTGGTGGCTGGGGTTCATGGTGGTGGTAGCATTGCTCATTGCTCTTGGGTCTTGTCTAAAGGTGGGTGTGGAGACACTTTGTTGCTACTAGTAGGATTGGCCTAGTGACAATATTCTCGTTACAGTAATTTTGGATGGTTTGTTTTGTATCTGAGAAATTTAGTGGCTAAACTGAAAGATCATATTTTTAAATTATAGAAAATGTGAAGGGTGGATGACTTTGTCAAGATGGGGTACAGAGCAGTCATTTCTTGACTGTTACATAAATGGACTCGCATTAAAACTTTTTTCACAGCCATCATATGAGAGATGTCAAGGCCTTCCCTGGGGGCTTGAGGGATTTGTGGAGCTAGGTAATAAGTTGGTGCTTATGGTGACTGGCTATTAGTTACAAAAAGTATGTTTGTATTTATTGTATATTTGCTTAATATGATTATACTATAGTGTCGCTAAATGTGAATCAGAAAGAATTATAAATGAAAAGGTTGCCATTCATAAATATTGGAAAATGCGCAATGAAGTTTTGTGCTTTCAACCTAAGGAAGTATCAGAACCATAGGGAACATGATTTTTATAGAGCAGTGGTATACTTCAAAAAAGAATTCTTTAATAGTTTAAATCTGGCCTGTCTTGGATATTTTGTATCCTGGTCACATCTACAAATTGACCTGGCAGGCAGGCAACTAACCAACTAGCCAGCCATCCAGTCATCCTACATGCCAGGATAAATGATGCTGTAAGCTGACATGTAGTTAGAATGGCACTACATATAGGTTTGCAGAAGAATCTTTATTATGATTTGTATAGGACTCTTACTTTCAGTCCTATCTGAAATGTCTTAATAAAGGTTTCTCTGCAACTGGTGTCTTTGTAGCCAGCATGCCTGCCTGTCTACCTGCCTGCTAACCAGCTAGGCCATGAGTAACAGTGGAAGAAGAAATGCAGTGCAAAAGTATGTAATAGTCTGCTGGGCCTGGAGTATATTTGGTGCAAGATAGTAGAGGTTTTGTGATAAATGGTTTGAAAACCGACAAGTTGAAGATTGAGACACTTCTGCAGCATATGGGAATCATCATTAAGGAAATGTTTCCACACAGTGGTTTCTTCAGTCCAATACAAAGCAGAGAGGGGTAAGGAGAGGAGTAGTTTGAGGTAATCAGTCCCTCAGCCTGGAAACAATGTGTCAGTCCATCACTCTTTCTTAGTGATGGACTGAACACAATTTCCAGGCTGAAGGACTGATTACCTCAAACTTCTCCTCTCCTTACCCCTCTCTGCTTTGTATTGGACTGAAGAAGCCACTGTGTGGCAAAATGTTTCCTTAATAAAGATTCCCATATGCTTCACAAGTGTCTTCATCTTCATAGTTGAAGTGGTATTACTAGTAGGCCAAAAGAGTGTACTCTATTCATTTTTTAAAAATTGGTTTTAAAAATTCTTGGTTAAATCCAGCTGCTTGACTCCCTTAAAATTTAAAAATGTCATGGTTATGTAAAAAGCAATTCATTGTAATTTAGCAGTTTAAAAAAAATGGGGTATTTGTTGCTTATTAACATGTTAGCTTTCTTTTTTTTTATACTGACAGATTGTATACTTGTCTTTATTATGGTGTTTTTGTATCTCAATGTTCTCACTCTGTCCATTTACCTTCCTTGGCCCACAGAAATGAGGGGTAAGTTGTCTGATAATTGACCTGTGCCTCGTTCAGTATTAGCTGTTCAGATGATTTACTAATGCAGTTGCAACCATTTATTTTTATTAGAATTAATTATAAATTTTTATTGTGCTTTTTTTTGTATATTATGTTTCTCAGGAATGTGGCTGTTAGTATTTGTTTTGAACATTCTGCATCTACAATGCTTAATGATTAAGAAGATAGCTTTATGTGAGCAATACTAGAGTAATGACATATTTTTGTCAGTGTAGTGTATTTACTAGTTAAAATTTTCTAGAACATTTCTGACTAAGGGTGATGGACAGGAGAAACTACTTTTCATCTGTTAAAAGCTGCCTTTCTAGATGGGCACAGATTTATTAAATATTTATTCACCCAGCCTTAACATAAACACCCAACTTTTAAAGTGCAGACACTATTTCCCAACCTCGAAGTTCAAGTCTGTCTAGTTTGTTTATGGAATTCCTTCGTAGATGTATCTTGCTCCAATTCCAAAAGCACTTATGGTATACAAGGTTTCTGGATATTCACTCCTTTCAACCATGTACAGTAGGGCTCCACTTTACGGCGTTCCGCTAATACGGGCATTTCAAGTTATGACCAAAACTCGCTATACGGCTCCCCCACCTGACTGTAATACGGTCACCACGCCCCACCCGGTTTGTTTACATTTTCTGTGACCTCCATGAGCACTGCATCTCCATTATGTCCGGAAACTCCAAAATTTAAAGTTAGTTATTTCATGTTTTATATACGTACGTATACAGTAGAACCTCTGGTCGCCACCGATTTGGTAGTGACCCGAACCTAATTTTCCCATTGGATTGTATGTAAATACAATAAATTCATTCCAGACCCTTACGAACTTCATGTAAGTATTTTGCCTTCTGAAAAGAATTACTCGTAACTCGACGTACCTTCAAGATTTTTAGCACAAAAATAGTTAATTATACCATAGAATGCACTGTGTAATAGTAAACAAAATTTGAAAACCTTGAATAACAGAGAAAACTAACCTTGCGTGAGTCGACTTCTGGCATGAAGGAAGTGAGGAGGAGGATACTGTTTTGAGGGAGAGTCCGCCTCCGCGATGGAGGGACGTTCTCCTTAGTGTTTTCTCTTGTTTAGCTGGTGTACCAAACTTCACCATAAACCGATCCAATGTGACTTGTCTTTTCCTTCGCATGAAAACATTATGGAAATGAGACAACGTTATCAAATGGCACGGAATGTGAAAATTGGCGCAGCTGTTTGTTTGGCACCCGATTATATGTTCGTGACCAGATACAAAAATTTGTGATTTTTGGTCGTGAACCGATATGTTAGTGTTCGGAAGTGTTCGTGACCAGAGGTTCTACTGTACTCTGATAATTATACTTGTACCTGTACCTGAATAAACTTAGTGTTGGCATGCAGGTACACATTAAAATCACTGAGTGTCTTATTAGTCTTGAGGATGCCATATTAATAATGAAAATAATATGCAATAAACATAATACGTACAGTTGTACCTTGGTTAGCGATATTAATCCGTCCCAGAGGGCTTATCTGTAACCGATTTTATCGTTTTCGGATTCTATTTTCCCCATAAGAAATAATGGAAATAAAATTAATCTGTTCCAGACTTCCAAAAGTAGTAAAATAACATATTTTTTAACAACATAAGACATGCATTTAGTACACAAGTTTATGAACAATAAAGAAATACATGTAAATATAGTACAATAACATGTCACTTACATTTATTGAAGAGTTGATGTGTGGAAGACGGGAGGAGGGGAAAGGATGGAGTAGTATGCTAGTGTTTGGAAGGGATATCCCCTTCCATTAACACTGCAGGTACCAAGTTCTTTTCTGGGGTTACTGGCCTTTTTCTTTTAATGCCACTACGACCAGAGTCACTGGACCCTCTCTAACAAAAAATCTGTCCAGGGAGCTCTGCGTCTGGCGATTCTTTAAAACATCCCTGAAATGGGACACCACAGTGTCATTGTACAGGTTGCCAGCACGGCCTGCAACAGCATGGTTAGGGTGATATTCATCCATAAATAATAATAATAATAATAATAATTTTTATTTCAATGCATGTTACAAGTGTACAATGTTATTGGTAGTTACAATTATAAAACAATTATAAAACTGTAATGCAAGGAGAGCCACTGGCATGCCATGGCATTAGGGGCAGTTTATTCTAGAGACTTATTCACTAAGTACTTAATACTAAAGAAATTGATTGAGTTTATTCTAGTTCTGTATAATTTAAATTATTAAATGGTTATACATACTATTAAAAGACAATACAAGAGAAATTGGTTGAGTTTAATCTAGTTGTAGAATTTATTTCAAATTACAGTATGTTGATGCTATACTAGTATAATAACAATACTAGAAATAGTTTTTAGAGTTTCATCTAGGTATATATTTTATTTCAAATTAAGAAAATGATGATACTATAAGATTTTAAATGACAATATGATGATATGAAATTGCAACAAGTGTTAAGGAGGATGAACATATCAAATTGAGATCTTCTTAAGTAAAATAATATTGGGTTTGGAAGTTTGTTACAGTATGAGTATTTAGTATAGGGTGAGTAGGTGATTTTTGAGAAGAGTCTTGAATTGATTTTCCGACAAGGTTAACTTGATATTTACTGGTAATGAATTCCAGATTTTGGGGCCCTTTATGTGCATAGAATTTTTACATTGGTTAGTATGGACTCGGGTATGTCAAATAGTGATCTGTGTCTTGTGTCATGTTCGTGGGACCTATTAAGGTTGTTGAGGAGAATTCTGAGCGCAGGGTTGATATTAGCATGTAGAGTTTTATGTATGTAGAAGGCACATGAATAGGTATGAATATTTTTTATGGTGAGTAGTTTTAAGGTTCTGAATATAGGTGGAGTATGCTGTCTAGAGTGGGAATTTGTTATCATCCTGACTGCAGCCTTTTGCTGGGTTATGAGTGGTCTAAGGTGGTTTAATGTTGTTGAGCCCCATGCACAGATTCCATAGGTGAGATAAGGGTAGATAAGAGAATGATATAGTGCAATGAGAGCTGGTTGAGGCACATAATAGCGTATCTTAGATAATATACCTACTGTCCTTGAGATTTTCTTGGAAATTTGTTGTATGTGTGTTTGGAATTTAAGACTACTGTCAAGGTGGATTCCTAGGAATTTTCCCTCTGTGAGCCTTGTGATGGGTGAACCATTTAGCGTTATGTTAAGTGGAACATTTGTAGCTTTGTTTCCAAACTGAATGTAGTAGGTCTTGTCTGTATTGAGAGTAAGCTTATTTGTCATCATCCATGTTGATATTTTCTGTAATTCGGCATTAACTGTGTTGGCTAGTACGACTGGATTTGGGTGAGAGAAGACATATGTTGTGTCATCTGCAAACAAAATGGGTTTGAGTAGTTGTGATGCATTCGGTAGGTCATTTATGTAAATGAGGAATAGGAGTGGCCCCAGGACACTACCTTGAGGGACACCGACTGTAATTTGTTGTGTGGAAGAGTTCTCTCCATTTGTGTTCACGTACTGACTTCTGTTGCTAAGGTACGACTTTAGGTAGTTGAGGGGGTGCCCCCTAATACCATAGTGCGCTAATTTTGTGAGCAATAAATCATGGTCGACTGTATCAAATGCTTTGCGTAGGTCTATGAAGATTCCCAGCGGAACCTCTTTCTTCTCAAGTGCGGTGTATATTAACTCTAACATGTGTGTTATAGCATCGTTTGTGCTCTTGTTGGTCCTGAATCCAAATTGACAGGGGTTTAGTACATTGTGTGAGACGAGGTAGGAATAGATCTGTTTATGAATTAATTTTTCGAAGATTTTAGAAAGCAGTGGTAAATTTGAGATTGGTCTGTAATTGTTCAAGTCAGCCTTGCACCCTGCTCCACATTCCACAAATCTCCTTAATCACTGAAGAAGGCACCTTCTTCCATCTCTGTTCCACCTCCTCCTCTGAACCATTGTCCTAACCTGTGGTCTCTTAATGCTGTTGAAGCCCTTGCAGATCTTCAGTTGTTAGCTCTACAAAAACTATTACTATTGTGCTCTTCCACATCCTCACCACTTGCCTCCAACCCCATGGACTTGCCCAGTTCCACAATTTCTTCCACAACAGGCTCAGGCTCAGGGTTCTGAGGCTCAACCCCAAAACCTTCAAAATCCCTCTCTAGGACAGTCTGGCCACAATTTTCTCCAGGCAGAGTTCAAAGTCCTGGTAGTCACTCCCTCCCAAGCCTTACCTATAAGGTTTACACAATGCAGGATATGGAAATGATTTTTCCAAAAGTCTCTTAGGGTTATATTCATGTCTGGGTCACATCAAAGCACTTTTGAAGCATTGCTTTGGTGTAGAGTTTTTTAAAGTTTGAAATGACCTGCTGGTCCATGGGCTGGAGGAGAGGAGTTGTATTAGGGGGCAAGAACTTCACTTTGATGAACTTAGTCCTCCACAATTTTCTCTACCAAGGTTGGAGGATGACTAGGAGCATTGTCCATTATCAGGAGGCACTTTGGCAAATTATTTTCCTGGAGATATTTCTTCACACTGGGGCCAAACATGCCATTGAACCAATCTAAGAAAATGTCCTTTGTGACCCATGCCTTTTTGTTAGACTTCCACATCACACACAAATTAGACTTGGTGATACCACATCTGCCAAACACTCTGGGATTTTCAGAATGATACACCAGTAAAGGTTTCACTTTGCAATCACCACTGGCATTAGCACACATCATGAGAGTTAGCCTGTCTTTCATAGGCTTATGTCCTGGGAGTGCCTTTTCCTCCTGTGTAATGAAGGTCCTGTTTGGCATTTTCTTCCAACACAGGCCTGTTCGTCACAATTGAACACTTGTTGGGGTTGGAATTGTTCAGCCTCAATGTACCCCTGGAATTCCTGCACATATTTTTCAGCCGCACTTTTGTCACAACTGGCTGCGTCACCATGCCTCACAACACAATGTATGCCACTTCAATTCTTAAATCTTTGAAACTAGCCTTTGCTGGCTTTAAATTCGTTCACTTCAGCACTCGTTACAGGCATTTTCTTGACGAGATCATCATGCAACTGCCTTGCTTTTTCACATATTATTGCCTGCGAAACACTATCTCCTGCTAACTGTTTCTCGTTGATCCACACCAACAACAGATTTTCCACATCTTCCAGCACTTGCGATCTCTGTTTTGTGATCACATATGCACCTTTTGCAACAACAGCTTCTTTGATTTTGTGTGTATTTCCTTGGCACAATGGTAGCGATGGTAGAATAGGCTTTACCATACAGCCTGGCCATCTCAGTGATACGCACTCCATTTTCATATTTTTCTATTATCTCCTTCACTTCTACTGTATTTCTCAGCCTCTTTACCACAGGGCTGGCACTAGGAGCTTTCTTTGGACCCATGGTAGCTTATTTAGCAGTTGCAAGCACTAAAAACAGTGGAATAATGACAATATACTGGTATGAATGCGTGGGTGGAGTGGGTGGTGGTCACTCTCGCTTATAAACAATAGCACACCGATGCTCCCTGGAGTGCCCGCACAGCTGGGCCACGCGGACGCGTTCGGGACGAATATCGTAAACTGAGTATATCATCGTAAACAGTCCATATTTTGATGTAAAAATGTATCGCTAACCGATTTTATCGGTATCCGATGCCATCGCTAACCGAGGTACCACTGTAAACGTAAATAAATATAAACTTTCATTAATCCATCTATATTTTTTCAAAACATATAAACACTATGTAGCATATAAACATGATAAATACACCCACAGTAGAATAAATTAACATTAATATGAGATGTTACATGTATGAACCAAAACCAGATGTTAGTCTTTTTGTTTACATAACTCTCTCTCTCTCCTCTCTCATTTACCTGTTCTCTCTCTCGTTTATTCGTTTTACCTCGTTGACTCACCTCTCGCCCTACATTAAGACTACAAATATTTTAAGGTAATTAATGAGTGTACTGTATATGCATTTTATCACTCTGGGGCGCTTTAAATGTCATAGTATATTACGTGTGGGTGGGGTTCCCTGGCTGGCTACCATACCTCCCACACCTGACTTCTTAAAATAAATACTACTACCCACCTCTCGCCTTACTTTAAGGAATATTTAAGTAATAGTACTGTGTATTTTACTTTAAGCTATTGTATTTAACTTGGGGAGGAGGTAATGGAGGATAGGTAGGTTAAAGGAAATGAAATTATGAAGTTTCAGAAATAGTGTATAATTCTGAAATTGATGCAATCAGCTTGTATTTTCTTTTTCAATGCTAGTGATGGAAATAACTAATTGTTTTTATGATTGTGTCATTCTAATGGAGTGGAGTCTGAGGTTTTAAAAGGTTAATTGAAGTATGGAAGTTCTTACCGAACAATTATCTTAATTCTGGAAAATTTCAGATAGCTTGTTTCTATCGTATTTCAAGTATTTCCAAAAATTAACTTCGCATCAAGACGACATGATTAAAAACTCAAAATTAGATTTTATGATTTTCATTCTAATACTCTATATGGCAACTTCTCTGAGGACTAAATTCAAGAGCACGGAGTGATTGCAGCTCAGTAGCCTGTGGGCTATCAACATGAATGGAGGTGTGCAACATGCTAAGCTTTGGCACACCATGACCATAGAGTTTTACAGAAAACATAATACAGTGGTACCCGACTTACGATGGTCCCCAAACACACCCTTTTATGTAAGTTTATTTTTTTAAATGCTTTTTGTAAGTGTAATTTTGGGGTCTAAAGGACTAGTCTATTTTTACATCATTTCTTATGGAGATGAAATGTTCTAAGACTTGACAGCATTCGGAATGAACATATGTAGTTTACACTGTACATGTATACAGTGTACGTATATGTATAACTCATGAACAAGTTAGACATTTTTTTAGGTTTTTGACGAAAAATTTAATAGGAGTCATTATTTTTGCACACGTTATTGAGGAATGAATGATGGTTCTAAATTTCAGGAGGGATTTGTGGTATTTTTTACTGTTTTGTTTTTATTTTGTTTTCCAAAAAGTCCTTAAAAAAAAAAATCATTATTATGCAATCTATTGACATTTCGCTCAAACGACTTTGAAATGTAGATTATCTAGCCCTTTATCTTTCATCTGATGTTAACTAGAACATTGTATGTCTTACAAATTTTGTCGAGGAGGGAGAGTTTTATGCCCTATAGAATAGGGGCAACATTTAATTTTTCTCTATCTTTAAAGGAAAAGCATTACTACAAACAGTGTAGGTTTCAAATGCTGTTTAAATCACTGAATAATTTCATTGAAATTGGACAAAAAAAAAATTTCTTCCCCCTTAATTTATAAGTGGAAAAAAATGGCGTTCTGCTTTCCGGTGATGTCTGCTTTCCAGAGACAGCCTGAAATTTAACCTGCCGTATAAGTGGGGCACTACTGTGTAGTCATCCATCTCTCCCAAATTTACTCTTTGCAAAGTTTCTTTTTTACTCAACAGCCATTTCCTGCCAAGGCAGGGTGACCTAAAAGATGGAAACACTTCATCATCATTACTATTGCCATCTTTCCAGAAATGTTGACAACAGTCAGATTACCCTCCAGCTGTAACATCCCCACCCTTCGTTCAGCATTCAGGCACTGCCCTTCCCATCTCTAAGACTCGAGTCTGGCTAACTCTTTTTCCTGAATCCAATCATAAAAGTTATCTCCATTCGTTCTTATCAGTCATGCTCGTATAAACCTGCTGAATTCTTAAGCCCCTAAAACTCTTAGCTTCTTTTTACCTCCCCCCTTTCCATCTAACCATTCCTGGGACAGCCCATACTCCATTCCACTCCAGACTTGTACACCCAATTCAACTTGTCCATCTTCATTCTGAACCAGCTGCTCACCTCCTCACCCTCTGGTACATTCAGGGATGATAGTCCACACATTGCTCTCAAACATGATGTCTCTGTTGCCTCTAGGTTTTTCCTTGCTCTAGTATTGAAAACCCATGCCTCGCACCAATGTAAAAGTGTTGGTACTACTATATTCTGGAACATTTCCTTTTTTTGCTTCCATTGATATTTTCCACAGATAAACACCTTGGATTTTTCGTCTCCCTCCTTCTCATGTATACCATGGTTCACTTCAGCTTTCATTAACCTATCTGTTTATATATCCACTCCTAAATATCTAAATACACCCACTTCTTCCAAAATTCCTCCCTCCAGTATATTTAATCTATCATTGCTTAGATAAACATACATAAAATTTCATCAGTTAGTTGACAAGACACTGTGTAGCTGCAATGAATGTGCATTACTGCACAGCTGCATGTTAGGGTTGTTTAGGGTTTACCATTAGTTTTGACATTTATATTATTCATGGTTTGTTGGCTAACATGACAAGAAAACCAAACCTGTTATTTTTAGCAGCCTTCTGAAAGTACAATAGAAAGCCTAGTCATAAATAGTTTTCTGTATTGTATAAGTATTAAGCCATGTGTTTTTGAAGAGATGCTGACCATTCTAACTAAGTTCTTAATATTTTTTGAATCCTTAAGTTCTTGGCCTGTGGTGACCTTAGGCATCCCTTTTTATGAGTATTTTTATGCAATTTCTAAGTTTATTTGTAACACATTTTGTAGATTTACATGGTTAATAGCTCCTTGCATGGTTGTAGATCTTTGTAGTAAACAGTTTAAGGGTTAAATTGGATGTTCCATGGCTTAAAAATACAGTAAACCCTCTTATAACAAGAGCCTTCAGAGTGCATTTTTGGCCATGTCATTAAAAAATATTGCAGCATTCTTTTCATGTTAGGAATTGCTTGATATTATGCTCCATTAATTAAAATGTGATTTCAGTTATTCAGTTTACAGTGTCTCAAAAGTAATTTTCTTAATGGTACCAAAAATAATATAAGATACTTTATTTTAGCATGATACAATGTTAGTACAAAGGTGAATGACATTCAGGTGTGCATTCAGAAAGCCCCTTAATATTCAGAGCATTCTGGGCAAACTTAAGACTAATTTATTAATAAGGCAATGACAAATTGAGTGGTTTTATATATAGTCTCTTAGGTGGTTGTAAATATGAATTTAGAAGTTGGTGAATATCCTATTAGTATGTACATGCTATATGTCTTATAAAGTTTAATTGTTCAAAGAATTACAGGTTTAATTATGATTATAGATAATGAGGATTTTAGCATATTAACATAATGTGGACACAATCAATATTTTAATGATTGTGAGGATTACAAATCTTAAGAATAAGATAATATTGTTTTCCATATGTTTGACATTGAGAATATGGCTATATAGTTTTCACATATTTAGCTATGTTGGGCTGTGTTAGGGAGAGATGTTTTTTAATAGTTTTGAAGATGGTGGCTGAGACAGTGGTTCTGGCAATTTCTGGCAGTTTTTCAGATTTTGGGCCCTTTTATATACGTACATTGAATTTTTAGAGATTTAGCCAGACATGGCAAAAGTAGTGATGGTGGCAGTTCTTCAAAGCCTAAGAGAAGTGGTGAAGTGCTTCCCATCATTGAAAAAGGGCTAATTCTCTACTTATTGTGTGTAATTTATCAAACTTTATCGTAGGTATGCACGTAAACGAAAAACCAACTTGCATATAGGGTTAACTACTATATACGTGGTTTTGGGTATCTACGGTAGGTCTTGAAATGTATTCCCCATGGAATATGTTCCAAGACCTACCAATACCTTCCAAAACCACTATCCAATCCTTTTTGTTGTCTGACAGTGTTCCAAAATCTATATAACTTATCAGAGAATATTCAGTGCATCAATATCACAGATATTCAAAACTTAGAAGATGACAATGAGTTAATCATTTAGATAATTATTAACACAATCATTAATTATAATACATTAATAACATATTTCTGTGCCTTTGTCATGTACCTACTCTTGGTGCATTTCTAAAATTTTTGAACATATTGAAGATTGATAATAAACTATGGGAAGTTATTAAAAGATTAAGTTGTATAATGGAATTCACCCATGCCAGCTATGAGTTATTTTATGTCGGGAGTTCAAGGGCTACCACATCTTACGCTGCATACCTGAAGGGCGTTTTGGGGGTCAATGCCCAGTTCATGACCAGGCCTTGCGGTGGATCAGAGGCTGACCAACCAGGCAGTTACTACCGGCTGCACGCAAACCAATGTACAAACCACAGCCCGGCTTGTCAGGTACTGACTTAAGGTACCTGTCCAGCTCCTCCTTGATGACATAGTACACACACCTTTTGGTCACAACCTACTGTATCACTAGGAGCAAGACTTTTATGGCTCAGGCTATCATAGCCACTAAAAGGAAATGTGTGCTACTACAACCCCCCTCCCCAATCCTTACACATTATTTCATTACAATCCTGCTGCTTTTTCTTGGTTACTACTATCTCAGATGCATTCATCTTTTGTGCATGCGTGTTTGGCTCAAGTCTAGAGTTGTTGTATTGTTAGTAGTTTGGTGAGGAAATGTGGCTTTTATTATATTTACAAATGTCTAGGTAGTAGGTTGGTAGACAGCAACAGCCCAGGGAGGTACTACCCTCCTGCCTAGCGAGTGTAAAATGAAAGCCTGTAATTGTTTTACATGATGGTAGATTGCTGGTGTCTTTTTCCGTCTCATAAACATGCAAGATTTCAGGTATCTTGCTATTTCTACTACAAAGTCGCACTACACATGCATGCACAAGCATATATATACATACACCCCCTGGGTTTTCTTCTATTTTCTTACTAGTTCTTTTTTTATTTCCTCTTATCTCCATGGGGAAGTGGAACAGAATTCTTCCTCAGTAAGCCATGCATGTCGTAAGAGGCAACTAAAATGCTGGGAACAAGGGGCTAGTAACCCTTTGAAGAGTTTCGAGAATTTCTCTACTCTCCGAGCCCGGCCATGGGCCAGGCTCGTCTGGTGCTTGCCTGATAATCAGGCTGTTGCTGCTGGAGGCCTGCTGCCCCACATATCCGTCACAGCCTGGTTGATCTGGCACCTGGTGAAGATACTTGTCCAGTTTCCTCTTGAAGGCTTCTACACTTGTTCCAGCCATGTTTCAGATATCTTCTTGTAAGATGTTGAATAGTCTGGGACCCTGGATGTTGATACAGTGCTCCCTTATTGTCCTCACCCCACCCCACTGCCAGTATGTTATGGCAGTGTGCCGATTTGGGACCAGGCCCTATAGTACTTTCCAGGTATACATTATCATGTATCTCTCTCTCTCCGCTCCAATGAGTACATGTTCAAGACTTGCAGGCGTTCCCAATAATTTAGATGTTTCACTGGCTCAATGTGAGCCGTAAACGATTTCTGTATTTGTTCCAGCTCTGATATTTCTCCTGCTTTGAATGGGGCCGTCAGCACTGAGCAATATTCTAAGTGAGGGAGCACTAGCAATTTGAAGTGTCACCATCGGCATTATTTCCCTTGTTTTGAAAGTTCTCAATACCCACCCCGTCATCTTCCTGGCTGTTGTGATCTTTGTCTTGTTATGGTCTTCAAAAGAAAGATCAGCTGACATAATTGTTCACAAGTCCTTTATGTGTTCCTTTCGTTCTATTTGGTGATCCTCTTGAGTTTTTCATTCTTTCCATACCTAAGCAGCTGAAACTTATCACCATTGAAAGTCATGTTCTCCACTGCCCACTTTAAAACCCTGCTTATGTCTTCCTGTAATTTTTCAGTGCCTTCTACCGTAGTGACTTTCATGCTTATTTTAGTGTCATCTGCAAATGATACAAAATTGTGCTGGGTGTTTTTATCTGTCTGCAATGAGGATGAGAAACAACAGAGGTGCCAGGACAGTGCCTTGGGGCACTGAGCTTTTGACCTCACTGATACGTGATCTTGCCCTGTTCACTACTACTTTGTGTTCTGTGTGTCAGGAACTCTAAAATCCATCTGCCTACCTTCCCTGTAATGCCCATGGCCCTCATTTTTGCGCTATCACTCCATGATCGCATTTGTCAAATGCCTTTGCAAAATCTGTGTAAATCACATCTGCATTTTGGTCGTCTTCCAATGCCTCCATAATTCTGTCATAATGGTTTAGCAGCTGTGACAGGCACGATCGTCCCGTTTTTCTTTTTGGGCCACCCTGCCTCGGTGGGATATGACCGGTTTGTTGAAAGATGATTTACAAATGTACTTAGTGATGACTCTTGCTACATGTAACTCTGCCCAACAGAGATACTGTGTATGTCGTATGTAGAATGTAAGGTACAATAAAATTAATTATTTTTGACGTATTAGGCTATCTAAAAAAAAAAATTGCGATTTTTTGATGTACAGTATCAAGGGCATAACCCTATTTTTCCCATGTGTTGTTCACTTTACATAACATTATTTTACACAAGCTTGTAATATTGGAGTACTGTCCCCCACATTATGAATGTTACAGTATGTTACTGTTTAACTAGTCAATAATGTGCTGGATGTTGTAGATAATTGTAAAATTTTCATCTTTGTAGCATGTACATATTGATAACGTAAACAGGCTTTGGAGAAAACATTGTCAAAATTCTTTTTTTCATACTTGAGACTAGTTAGTGTTGGAAAAAATTTACCTTTTGATGATGAAAAGTTCCTAAAGGATAAAGGGTACAGTATTTAGAGACAGAAAGGTCACTGTCTGAAATATGAAATTTGCAGACCTATATATTATTGAAATTGAATGAACTTCTCAATGTACCAGGACACAACCATGTGATAATTGAAATGTGTTAATTGTAACAGATATTGGACTCTTTTAAGTATTTACATCAGTAGTCTCTAAATTTTGCATGTTTCTATATGTAATTTAGTACTAATGATTTTTTTGTTCATTTTATTTGTTTACTGTATATTAAAGTAAATTGGCCTTAAATACTTTACTGTTAATAGTTTTTCATTGGCTGTTTACTTATAAAATGAGTCACTTGTAATTATGTAATATACTACTACACTCTGTGCCTCTGTATGTGCATATTAAACTTCAAAATTAAATTTAAGATTGCAATAGTGGATGCAGTTTCACAAAATCATTGATAATTTTAACAATAAATTTAAGTCGGTTTGGTTACAGAATGAGAAAGCTTCTAATGATATACTGTGCGCGCTTTCATGTTGAAGAATTACTTATGTTTCCAGCTTGTCCAGAGGGAAAATGGGGTATGGGATGTGTTCATGATTGCCCATGTCTACACGAGGGAAAATGCGATCCACTCTATGGCAATTGTTCGTGTCATGCTGGATGGATTGGTCCTTACTGTGAGGAAAAATGCCAGGGTGGATATTATGGGGTGGTGAGTTAAAAGCCTATTTTAAGCATTACTTGATAATGATACAAGCAAACCAACATGGTGAAACTGAAAGAGGAGTTACTGTGTATTTCGATGGCTTCGGCTCTCTCGATATATTCAGTACGTATTCCTCTTACTTTGTTTCACTTTCTACATGTAGGTTTGCTTGCTCCATTGACCAGTGCTTTTTTTGCTTTTGTATTTGGATTACTGTGCATGTCTTCCTAATGTTTACACTTTACACTCCATATACTGTACTAGTTTGTGATGTGTGATTGCCTATTTATAGTTGCTCATCCTAATTGTATTTGAGAGTTAAAGTATGCTGGTGTCTCATTTTTCATTACTGTATCATATTAAAGTTTTCAGTGATTGTTGCACATTAAATTCCAGCTCTAGTCACTGTTTGGAAAAGTATTTTATTAATTATTTGTAGTTTATTCCTGTTTATTCCAAACTATCTTCTTGGTCTGGTTTTGTTGGGTCTCTCCTCTCACTTCTAATGCCCCAAAGAGAATTTCCATTTCAATTTTTCTCAAATTTAGTAAAAAGGAAAATTTTCATGATGGGAAAAGTAGGAAAATGTGATATGCCAAGGCCAATATAGGAATGAAAATATTGTACTATGTGATATATAAAAAGTGAAAACTCCAGATGGTTTAAATGTTGTATATGAACACTAGGGCCTTTTATCATTCAAGGGTAGGTGGATCTGATATTTAAATGAACTCTTGGGTAATAGTTTGATTGGTATATTCTGCTAAGATGGAAGGAAAAAAGTTTGAGGAACTTCCATAGGAGAAAAAGATCAAATGACTGAATTTCAGTGCTATACAGATATGATAAGTCTCTCCTCTGAGAGGGATGAGAGATTAACACCAGGGGGAAGTGTGGCTCCTGAGTGGACATGTGAAAAAGTGAAGTTTAATATTCCTTTTGTTTGTTGTCAGAGTATTAAAAATCTTCCTCTTCAGTATTAATTTTTTCCTTTATCAACAGTTTTAATTTGTGATGAATTTTAAGTAACCCCCTCATCTGTTTTTCTTGCCTGTTTGCCTTCTGTGCTTCCTGTCCACTTATCACATACCAGCTTCTTTTAGAATTTGAAAATAACTTTTTTTTTTTTTTTTTCCCATTACCACACCCAGATTTCCCACAAGTGTATGGATTATGTGGCAAATTTTGCATTGTAGATGTGACACTGCATTCAGTTAACTCTAAATATGCATTTCAAGCAGGTTAGCCCAGTAGGTGATCTTAACATGTAAATTTCTTTATTGGAAAATAATGCATGCATGTAATAATGTTGACAATGCAATGCTAGGACTGCAGGGATCGATGTCGATGTCAGAACAGCGGGACTTGTGACCATGTTTCTGGAGCTTGTCAATGTCCACCAGGCTGGACTGGTCCCCTGTGTGAGAAATCATGTCCTGAGGGAACTCACGGCACTGCCTGTAGCAACAAGTGCCAATGCCAGAACGGAGGCCACTGTGATCCAGTCACAGGGAAATGTCGATGTCCGCAAGGTTGGACTGTAAGTATTAATGCTAGTTTTATGTGAATGGATTGCTGCCCTAACTTAATACTTAATTATAACTTTTTTTTTTTTTTTTTTTTACATGTCTGCCGTTTCCCACCGAGGCAGGGTGACCCAAAAAGAAAGAAAGAAAAATTTTGTATCATTTAACACTTTCACCATCACTCGTACATAATCACTGTCTTTGCAGAGGTGCCCAGATAAGACAGTTTAGATGCCCCTACAAACTACCAATATCCCAAACCCCCTCCTTTAACCCTTAAACTGTCCAAACGTAGATCTACGTTTGCGTGCGTAGCGCTCCGACCTTGATTTTCTCCATAAGAAAGTATGTAAAAAAAAACGTAGGTCTACGTTCGGAGCGCTACACGAGCGAACGTAATCTACATTTGGACAGTTTAATTAAGGGTTAAAGTACAGGCATTGTACTTCCCATTTCCAGGACTCGAGTCCGGCTAATCAGTTTCCCTGAATTCCTTCACCAAATATTACCCTGCTCACATTCATATCTAAATTTAATAATGCAGTACCATGTGCATGATTATTTTATTTTTTTATAATGTTGAGATATAACCCACAAGATGATGATCTCTGCATTATAGGGAGGAGTTTTAGCAGAGACATGCATCTTTTCTATAGTTTCCTCTAAAAGTGGGAAGAAATGGGAAGTTTTTTTTCTCCAGGGATAGAAAGATATCAAAATGTTTGCTGATACCACTACTGTTTTAGGCTAGTACTGATATTAAAATTAGTTAATATCCACTGATACTCTTACAAGATTTACCAATACCTGTACTCAATTTTAGATTGATATAGATACTACCATCAAAATTGGTCAATACTGTTACTTTGGCAAATCCCAAGTTTTCTCTCTCCTTGAAAGTTGGGGTGGGGGGGATGACACTTTGTAACAGTAATTGTTTTTATAAAAGTATTAGTCATTTGTAATTACAGTAATTAAGGTGATACATTTCATATGGTGTTGAAAACAACAGTTAGGGCTTCACTGCACCTATTGCAAACACAGTGGCTCAGTCTGCATAGCAGTGAACTTGCAAATAAAGTGCTGTCAGTCTGGTTCCCAAGCTGACAGCCTTGCATTTGTCAGTTTGGTCCCCAAACTGACATTGTGAGAAGCACCTGTCTACACAGATCAGTAGGCCTACCTTTCAAGAATTAGGAGATTACCTCCCCTCCTCCTTACTTCTCAAAGTTGCATATCATGTCAAAAACTTTGAATAATTTATTTTACTTTCATGGTATGAAGAAGTTCTTACTTCATACAATTTTGCAAATTGTATAGTTTTAATAAGATGGGAGCTGAGCTTTTGCTGTGATAATGATGCATTATGTTAAGTGTTGTAGTGATCTTCATATTTCAGGGAGATGTGTGTGCCAACCCATGTCCTCAGGGAACGTGGGGTCGTAACTGCTCAGAACTTTGTGATTGTTATAACTCTGCAACATGTGATCATATAACTGGTCGCTGTAAGTGCCCTTCTGGATATGTAGGAAATAAGGTAAGCTGTGCTTTAAGTCATTAACACTGGTTATTGACATGGTCCAGGACTCAAACCTGGCTATCCAGTTCCCCTGAATCCCTTCACAAAATGTTACTTTGCTCACACTATAACAGCTCAAGTCCAAAAACCATTCACCTCCACTCCTATCTAACATACTCGTACACTAAATTTCTTTTGTCCTCTTCCACCAACCTTTTGCTAGGAAGACCCCCTACCCTGCCTTCCCTCCTACAGATTTATACATCCTCCAAATCATCCTATTTTACTCCATCCCCTCTAAATATTTGTTGATTTTTTTTTAAATTTTTGAGTGATATCCTTGAAGGATGCCAGCCAGAAAATGTGATCTGCAGAAGCTCTATAATCTTGCTGTTAAAATCACTCCAGCTGATCCTTCAAATCATTGTGTTGCTGATTTCTCAAATGGCAGATGTGTGTTTATTGGTGAAGGGCCATTGCTGGTGGAAGATCTTAAAAACCTTAATTTGATCCCACCACTCAAAGGGCCTGTGGAGAATGGAAATGCCACAGCTATTTTAGTAGTGTATATATTAATCATTTGTTTTTCTTCTTTGCATATCTCTTATGTTGCTGCAAAAGTTTAGAGATTTTTTTTAGAATCTAGTGCATTAAGGATCTCCCTCTATTTTTTATTCACAATGACTGCTATAGAAATCTGATATGACTGCAAAATTCCTGAAACCCTTATGAACAGCTCATATTCTATATATAATAGTGGTTTATAGGCATCAGTATCACTGATTTTCATAGGATATATACAGTGTTGCACTGTAAAAACTTGAAAATGATGAAATTGAACAAATTTTCAAAGTATTAATGTGTTATTCTTTGTGAGAAACACTTTTTCTCTGATTTCTTTATAAATTTTAAAGAAGTTTAATTTATTTTAATTCTTATCCACATCCCATTTCTAGCAAAACATCCTTCATGGGGGCAAGGGTTTCTGATCCAAGAAATCAGAGCTTCCCTTCCATGGATCAGATTTAACTACCATTGCCCCCTCCTATTCTCCATGCACTGTATGACCCTTCGTGGGTTTAGTCTTGACCCATGACTATAATAATAGTCTAACACAGGTTAGAACAGAATAGCCCACATTCATGTATTTTATTTCTTAGTGTCAAGAAGAATGCCCTCTTGGCACTTATGGAGTCAATTGTACCGAGAGTTGCACCTGCCGCAATGGAGCAACATGTTCACACATTAGTGGCCGATGTTTCTGTAAAGATGGCTGGCTTGGAAGCAGCTGCTCTATTCCTGCGTGTCCTCCTAACCAGTATGGCTCTGGATGCTCACAAATATGCTCGTGTGAAAAGGATAATACAGAAAGGTAAGCCATTTAAATCTTTGGATTGGATATAAATTTGACTGTCCTGAAAAATGTTAAAATACTGTAAAAAGACATGCATTTTTTTAAAGTATTGTAATTCGTCAAGACTTGGTTTTCTTTCATTTCATTATAGGCGTCATTACTTTTTTTTTTTTAACACTGCCGTTTCCCACCGAGGCAGGGTGACCCAAAAAGAAGAAACTTTCATCATTCAACACTTTCACCATCACTCGTACATAATCACTGACTTTGCAGAGGTGCTCAGATACGACAGTTTAGATGTCTCTCCAAACTGCCAATATCCCAAACCCTCCTTTAAAGTGCAGGCATTATACTTCCCATTTCCAGGACTCGAGTCCAGCTAACCAGTTTCCCTGAATCTCTTCACAAAATATTACCCTGCTCACACTCCAACAGCTCGTCAAGTCCCAAAAACCATTAGTCTCCATTCACTCCTATCTAACACGCTCGTGCACGCTTGCTGGAAGTCCAAGCCCCTCGCCCACAAAGCCTCCTTTACCCCCTCCCTCCATCCTTTTTGGGGACGACTACCCTGCCTTCCTTTCCCCTACAGATTTATGCGCCCTCCAAGTCATTCTACTTTGTTCCATTCTCTCTAAATGACCAAACCACCTCAACAGCCCCTCTTCAGCCTTCTGACTAATACTTTTAGTAACTCCACACCTCCTCCTAACTTCCACACTCCGAATTCTCTGCATAATATTTACACCACACATTGCCTTTAGACAGGACATCTCCAGCTGCCTCCTCACTGTAGCATTTACAACCTGTGCTTCACACCCATATAAGAGTGTTGGTACTACTATACTCTTGTACATTCCCTTCTTGCCTTCTTGGATAACGTTTAAAGTCTCCACAGATACCTTAACGCACCACTCGCCTTTTTTCCTTCATCAGTTCTATGGTTAACCTCATCCTTCGTAAACCCATCTGCTGACGAGTCAACTCCCAAATAACTGAAAACATTCACTTACTTCCCGGTAAAAGTAGGTCTTAGACAGGGATGTGTAATGTCACCATGGTTGTTTAATATATTTATAGATGGGGTTGTAAAAGAAGTAAATGCTAGGGTGTTGGGGAGAGGGGTGGGATTAAATTATGGAGAATTAAATGCAAAATGGGAGTTGACAGTTACTTTTTGCTGCTGATACTGTGCTTATGGGAGATTCTAAAGAAAAGTTGCAAAGGTTAGTGGACGAGTTTGGGAGAGTGTGTAAAGGTAGAAAGTTAAAAGTGAACATAGATAAGAGTAAGGTGATGAGGGTATCAAACGATTTAAATCAAGAAAAAATGGATATCACATTGGAGAGAGGGATTATGGAAGAAGTAAATGTTTTCAGATATTTGGGAGTTGACTGTCAGCGGATGGGTTTATGAAGGATGAGGTTAACCATAGAATTGATGAAGGAAAAAAGGTGAGTGGTGCATTGAGGTATCTGTGGAGACAAAAATGTTATCCATGGAGGCAAAGAAGGGAATGTACGAAAGTATAGTGGTACCAACACCTTATATGGGTGTGAAGCATGGGTTGCAAATGCTGCAGTGAAAGGGGGAGGCTGGAGGCAGTGGAGATGTCCTGTCTAAGGGCAATGTGTGGTGTAAATATTATGGAGAAAATTTGGAATGTGGAAATTAGGAGAAGGTGTGGAGTTACTAAAAGTATTTGTCAGAGGGCTGAAGAGGGGTTGTTGAAGTGGTTTGGTCATTTAGAGAGAATGGATCAAAGTAGAATGACTTGGAGAGCGATAAATCTGTAGGGAAGGAAGGCGGGGTAGGGTTCGTCCTAGAAAAGGTTGGAGGAAGGGGTAAAGGAGGTTTGTGGGCGAGGGCTTGGACTTCCAGCAAGCATGTGTGCGTGTTAAATAGGAGTGAATGGAGACGAATGGTTTTGGGACATGACGATCTGTTGGAGTGTGAGCAGGGTAACATTTTGAAGGGATTCAGGAAACCAGTTAGTTGATTTAGTTGGACTTAGAGTCCTGGAAATGGGAAGTACAATGCCTGCACTTTAAAGGAGGAGTCTTAGATAGTGACAGCTGTGAGGGACTATTCTCAGCTGTCGAATCTGAGCTCCTCTGCAAAGACAGTGATTATGTATGAGTGTGGTGAAAGTGTTAAATGATGATGAAAGTATTTTCTTTCTTTTTGGGTCACCCTGCCTCGATGGGAGACGGCCGACTTGAGAGAAAAAAAAAAAAAATTCACTTCTTCCATACTCCTTTCCAATGTGATATCCATTTTTTCTTTATCTAAATCATTTGATACCCTCATCACCCTATAAGTATACAAGATATGATGTAGGGCGTAATGACAGTAGTTTGTTGGACTATGTATTGGTAGATAAAAGACTGTTGAGTAGACTTCAGGATGTACATGTTTATAGAGGGGCTACAGATATATCAGATCACTTTTTAGTTATAGCTACAGTGGGAGTAAAAGGTAGATGGGATACAAGGAAAATAGAATCAGTAAGTAAAAGAGAGGTGAAGGTTTATAAACTAAAAGAGGAGGCAGTTAGGGTAAGATATAAACAACTATTGGAGGATAGATGGGCTAGTGAGAGTGTAGGCAATGGGGTCGAAAATGTATGGGGTAGATTTAAAAATGTAGTGTTAGTGTTCAGCAGAAGTTTGTGGTTACAGGCGAGTGGGTGCGGGAGGGAAGAGGAGCGGGTGGAATGATGATGTAAAGAGAGTAGTAAGGGAGAAAAAGTTAGCATATGAGAGGTTTTTACAAAGTAGAAGTGATGCAAGGAGGAAGAGTATATGGAGAGAAAAAGAGAGGTTAAAAGAGTGGTGAAGCAATGTAAAAGAGAGCAGATGAGAGAGTGGGTGAGATGTTATCAGCAAATTTTGTTGAAAATAAGAAAGTTTTGGAATGAGATTAATAAGTTGAGGAAGCCTAGAGAACAAATGGATTTGACAGTTAAAAATAGGAGAGGAGAGTTATTAAATGGAGAGTTAGAGGTATCGGGAAGATGGAGAGAATATTTTGAGGATTTGTTAAATGTTGATGAAGACAGGAAGCTGTGATTTCGGTGTAGGGCAGGAGGAATAACATCTTGTAGGAGTGTGGAAGAGCCAGTTGTGGGTGTAGGGAAGTTCGTGAGGCAGTGGGTAGAATGAAAGGGGTAAGGCAGCTGGGATTGATGGGATAAAGATAGAAATGTTAAAAACAGGTGGGGATATAATTTTGTAGTGGTTGGTGCTATTATTTAATAAATGTATGGAAGAGGGTAAGGTACCTAGGGATTGGCAGAGAGCGTGTATTGTTCCTTTGTATAAAGGCAAAGGGGACAAAAGAGTGCAAAAATTATAGGGAATAAGTCTGTTGAGTGTACCTGGTAAAGTGTATGGTAGAGTTATTATTGAAAGAATTAAAGTAAAACAGAAAGCAGGATAGCAGATGAACAAGGGGCTTTAGGAAAGGTAGGGGTGTGTAGACCAAGTGTTTACAGTGAAACATATAGGTGAACAGTATTTGGATAAGGGTAAAGATGTTTTTGTGGCATTTATGGATTTGGAAAAGGCGTATGATAGGGTAGATAGGGGGCAATGTGGCAGATGTTGCAGGTGTATGGAATAGGAGGAAGGTTACTGAAAGCAGTGAAGAGTTTTTATGAGGATAGTGAGGCTCAGGTTAGAGTGTGTAGGAGGGAAGGGACTATTTCCCAGTAAAAGTGGGCCTTAGACAAGGATGTGTGATGTCACCGTGGTTGTTCAATATATTTATAGATGGGGTTGTAAGAAAGTGAATGCGGGGTCTTGGCAAGAGGTGTTGGGCTAAAAGATAAAGAAGCAAATACAAAGTGGGAGTTGTCAAGTTGCTTTTTGCTGATGACACTGTGCTTTTGGGAGATTCTGAAGAGAAGCTGCAGAGGTTGGTGGATGAATTTGGTAGGGTGTGTAAAAGAAGAAAATTGAAAGTGAATATAGGAAAGAGTAAGGTGATGAGGATAACAAAAAGAATAGGTGACGAAAGATTGGATATCAGATTGGAGGGAGAGAGTATGGAGGAGGTGAATGTATTCAGATATTTGGGAGTGGACATGTCGGGGGATGGGTCTATGAAGGATGAGGTGAATCATAGAATTGATGAGGGGAAAAGGGTGAGTGGAGCACCTGAGTCTGTGGAGACAAAGAACCTTGTCCATGGAAGTAAAAAGGGAATGTATGAAAATAGTTATACCAACGCTCTTATAGGTGTGAAGCATGGGTGATGAATGTTGCAACGAGGAGAAGGCTGGAGGCAGTGGAGATGTCATGTCTGAGGTCAATGTGTGGTGTGAATATAATGGAGAATTCGGAGTTTGGAAATTAGGAGGAGGTGCGGGGTTACCAAAACGATTGTCCAGAGCTGAGGAGGGGGTTTTTGAGATGGTTTGGACATGTAGAGAGAATGGAACGAGACAGAGTGACTTCGAGAGTGTATAAATCTGTAGTGGGGGGAAGGCGGGTAGGGGTCGGCCTAGGAAAGGTTGGAGGGAGGGTAAGGAAGTTTTGTGTGCGAGGGCTTGGACTTCCAGCAAGCATGTGTGAGCGTATTTGATAGGAGTGAATGGAGGCATATGGTTTTTTAAAACTTGACGTGCTGTTGGAGTGTGAGCAAAGTAACATTTATGAAGGGATTGGGGGAAAAGGCAGGCCGGACTTGAGTTCTGGAGATAAAATACAGTGCCGGCACTCTGAAGGAGGGGTGTTAATGTTGCAGTTTTATAACTGTAGTGTAAAGCACCCTTTAAAGGGGGGTGGGTGGAGTGAATGATGAAAGTTTTTTTTTTTCGGGCCCCCTGCCTTGGTGGGAATCGGCCGATGTGTTAATAAAAAAAAAAAAAAAAAAAAAAAAAACACCCTACTCTTAACTATGTTCACTTTTAAATTTACACACCTCCCAAACTCGTCCACTAACCTTTGCAACTTTTTTTTAAAAATCTCCCAAAAACAAAAGTATCATAAGAAAAAAAACTGTCAACTCCCATTTTTTTTATTTGATTCCCCCCAATTTAATCCCCCCCCTCCCCCAAAAACCCTAGCATTTACTTTTTTTAACCCCATCTATAATTATATTAAAAAAACCCTTTGTGACATTACACATTCTTGTCTAAGACCTACTTTTCTGGGGAAATAATCTCCCCTCTCCTACACACCCCCCCCTGAGCCTCCCAAAATCCTCCCTAAAAAATCTTTTCAGCATTTGGGAGTTTTCTACCTATTCCATACACTTGTAACATTTGCCACATTGCTCCCCTTTTCCACTTATCGTATGCC